>JAAEAF010002965.1:220663-256709 GCA_011037195.1 Triatoma infestans
GAATCTCGCTTCTCGAAGCACCAAAACAAATTTGCAAATTAAATTTGGATTTCTAACAAAAAACTACGGAGACACGTATTTTTTAGTTTTTTTCTAGCTATCTTAGTTTCCACGAAAAAGTCGTTATCCCTATACCTTGGGACACCCTGTATTATATATATAGTGAGCCAACGGATTCTCTACCTACTGTTAGATTTCAGCCCATAATTTTGTAAATCAGAATAACATCAAAGTTAACATAAGAATCACTCGAAGTAACTTTCATAAGTTATAATATGATGCAATAAAAAATATACCGACGAAAATTTAAAAAAAAAAGAAAAGAAATTTTGCGGTTTTAGGAAATGTCACAAAGTCTTGAAGTAGTTCAAGTTTGAGGTTCGAGAAATCCAACCCGTAATTAGAAGAGTGGCACTATTACAAGCAGAGATTCTAGGTGGAACTTCGCATTAATTGGGTAACAGATCCTGATGAAGCCAGGGATTTATTGCTTATAAGAGTTACGCTGGCACCGTTTAAGGTAGGTGTATAAATTATTACAGAGAAGAGTTAAGTACTAAATTTTATAAAGAGATTATTAACTGTGCTAAATGGGTATTTTAGTAAACGTTATGGCACGCTGGGAGAATATATAACTTTTAGAGGAGAGAAATAACTTTTAGCAGAGTAGAAAGGGAAAGTGGTGTCTCCCAGTACATATTAGCTCAAAGAGAGCGTTCATAAACATAGGTGAGAGTATTAAATGATGCGACTTGAAGTACCAGGAATAAGAGCTAACAGGCTTGCTAGGTAAGTTGCTATATAAGCTGTCGCGATGATAAAGTAGCATTATTTCCAAAAGGTCACTGTTCCGCCAAACATTGTTAAGGAGAGACAGAAGGAGGAGAGACTCTGGCCAACGTGTCCATTAGGTGAAATCAATCAATCTTTGTATAATGAAAAGATAGCTGTAATGAGCATGCAACCTTGAGACTAGCCTCAAGGACACTCAATCCGTCCTTAATACTGTGAGCGAATTATCTAGAAAAGGGTTAGCCCGAAAAGTGAGGAATAAGACCAATAAACACGAAGATCTTTAATTAGAAGACAATTAACATAAAGCGTTAAGGATGAAAACACAGCCCATCTGTTTTGAAGGCCACGCGGGCATTTCCTTCATTAAATCCTTTCAGAGATTTCCTGTTACATAACCCCGAATCATCACAGAGTTCTTTATATCTTGCAAGCCTTATTAGAGGTTGAGACCTCAGGATTCACTTTATTTCTAAAAAAATACCATCAGAACCATGGTCAAAGATTATTTTAGATAAAGTAGGACCTTCGCGAGGGATAGTACTAGCTAATAGTAATAGATGTCACAATCTTTTAGAAATGTGTGGGTCAAAACAATGGATTGTCAGAAATAGTTTCGCACACTTTAAAGTAATGATGAAAGCAATGAATCCCAGGGTTGGGGCTATGACTAGCACAGGTTTTAGTATAGTGCATGAGCAATGCCACAAAAACTATAAAGTACAAATGATTGGACGAAAATTAACAATATTGTTCAGCTACCTAAAGTGAATCTAACATCTGACGTTGAAGAAGTGTTGGCCAAATAAAGAAAGAACCACCAAGACCTGGTAAACGTTAAAAGGGCAGAAGGCAAGTAGAAGATAAAGAAAGCCATTAGAGTTGTAAACTCAGAAGGAAATAGATTTATTGAGGATAGAATAATCAAAGAGATGGCTTAACGTATTGAATAGAGATGGCTTCACATATTGATGAAATGCCAACTACTCTGACCGAAAGGTAACACTTCGTAGAAAAGGAGAAATATAGAGAATAGATATAAATTTAAAATTTGTTAAACTTAATAAGATTTTTATTCTGAAGAAAATCTGGTATGAAACAATTTTAATTCTCAATAAAGTTATGAGCTTTTGTGATCAAGGTATTGTAAATAACATTTTATTAGATATAAACATAAATATACCAAAGCTCTATTGAGTGTTATTGTGTTCTGATAGAAAAAAATATGTGTCCCTTTTGTTTTTGTGCCGAGTTAATTATTAATTATATTTAATTTATTACGAATTAATTAGTTATTAATTAGTAATTATTACGAATTATAAATATTTAATTAAAAATTAGATTTTACTGAATTATTAACTGTTAGACAATAATTATTTTTTTTTTAAAGTTATCTAACACCACTTATTTATTAAGGTTGTTTTTTTTTTGTTAAAGTTTATATATAGGGCAATTGCAATACAGATGGAGAAGTGAGAATTATCTGGCCATTCACAATCTTAAGATAAAGAGCCTTGCTGTTTCTATTCCAATTCGGCCTCTTTTTAGATTACAATACATTAAAACAAAAAAATTTCCTTTCTTATCACTCTCTCTCTCTGCGGTGAGAGACTATAAATAAAGGTTAACCCTTTTAGGTAGGGAACAAATTGAAATTTATGACTTAAGAAACTGTATTAAGTAAAATTTTTACTAAGTACTTTATGATGTACAAAGAATAACTGAAATGTTACTCTCCAAAAATAACCAAGTTTCCAAACTTTCACCTTCAAATTCTTATCTGCTTAATTCTTCTACTTTTCTAATTTAGCATAAATACAAGACCACATGAAACTCCTTTGGAGATGTACCAATTATGAGGAAATTAAATTATGGGAAAATCGTTGGGGCTGTTTTTTTTTTTAATAATTTTTGTTATTGAGCTATGCTGCACACAAAACACATATACAAAGTATTTTCTAAACACCCACTTTTTCGGAACAGGAAGCGAGCCTAAAACAAGATGTATTTTTCGGTGAAAACTCGATATAGAAAATTTTACACAATCCAGTAGTAAGAGAAAGTAACAAAAAGTAATCACATTAGTTTTTAAGTCATATACGAGTATTACCGGGCGTTATTGATCAAAACAAGAGCATCGAGTTATGCAATATAATGAATAAATTTTATATCCTAAAAAAAAAAAGTAGAAGAAGAGATAGTTAAATAAATTTTTTATTTAATATAGAAAGTGGATAGCCATTTCAATACATTCCTTTTTATATTCATACATATGATGTGACAAAGTGAAGTGAGCTATGAATTGATATTAAAGGGAAATAGCAGATCTACTAACACAAGTTTTAAAGGTCAGATATTTCATTATTGGTGTGGAATACATTTCTATAAATGATTCGGCTGAGAAAGGGGTATATAACCTGTAAATTACAATTCCTCGATGATAGCTTTAACAAGCATGGACCTAACTACTTGTTAAAGGATTGTCCAGAATTAAATAAAAGTATTTTTAAAAAATGTTATAGTTTCTCCTTGTTGGCCGTTGAGTTGTTGATAAGTTAAAAACTGTTAATATATCGGTGATTTAGGTTAAAATACATAGAAAAAAGTTTTTTTTACATTTAATAACAATTTTGCGGTTTAGGCATACAATATTTTATTAAGTTATTTTTTTTTCTTTTTTTGCAAATTAAGAAAATGTAGTGGAAGAAAGAAATAAAAGAAAATAACAGTTTTGAAAAATAGTTTAGAATATTTTATAGTTTGAAAAATCTAATTTTGTTAATATTTTAAATGTATCTTAGAGCCAGGGGCGGCTTAACTTATAGTGCAGGGTGTGCAATGCACACGGGACGCCGCGGCGCTCCCTGAGACAGCTAAGAGCATCGTCTTGGACCATCATGGTACAACAATGATATGACAGAAGCGGCCAGCCAGCGCGGTGGCGGCAGTTATCAAACGCGAGCGCCCTATGGGCGGCTTCTTTTTCGAACATTTTGTTTCAACTCGAAATAAACCTTATTTCACGTATTTAAAGTTTAGAAGCGGCCAGACAGCGCGGCGCCGGTAGTGCGGCGGTGTCAAACGCGAGCGGCTCCTTTTTCGACCATTTTGTTCAACTTAAAATCAACCTTATTTCACGTAATTAAAGTTTACGCGAACGGGTAAAGTTTACGCGAGCGGCTCCTTTTTCGACCATTTTGTTCAACTTAAAATCAACCTTATTTCACGTAATTAAAGTTTATACTCGCGTAAGGCGGCATTGCTATCAAAAGCACGTGCCGACGCCCGCCGGCCGTAACTAATACCATACTGTAAGCTATACCTACTTATAAAATTGCTTGTTGGAATATGAAAAAACTTTCTTGTTACGACGGCAAAGTTAATAGTTATAGCCGCGAGGGGGTTCAGGCCTAGGGGGCGCCAGGGTTTCATTGCACACGGGCGCTACACGAGCTAGAGCCGCCCCTGCTTAGTGCAATGAAAAGAGTCAGGTACTGTAATTTGGGGGTCATTGCTATTAGGGAAACAAAGGCACAAAAATCCGTTAAATTAATACAATACGACCTGGCCAACTGTTTTGTTAGAGAGGACATTCCTTCAACACAGTCTGCATTCTGCTTTCAAAGCCAGAACACTTGCTTCAGGAATCGTTCTCTAAAAATCAGTGGCAGTTTCACAATATATTAATAAGTTTACAATATCTTGCAAATAACTTGTATTTATTATTTTAATAGAATATATTTATTGTTAGCAGTGGTGACTACTTTCTTATTTCTGATACTTCACTCTCTTAAACATATATACTTACACGCCCTTTTACAAAACCGCTCTTGCTACACTCTACCACTACTCTACAACACATCTCGCAAAAAGATGTATTGTAGTTTGTTTGTAGTAGCACGAGCGGTTTTGTAAAAGAGCTTATAAGTATAATGTTTAAGAGAGTGAAGTATTAGTAATAATCAAGAAATAACCACTGTTTTTAAAATAAATATATTATTCTCTAAGCAGATTTAATTACATTACAATATCACAACTGTATCTTAATAAATGATGTATATCTAGAATAAAGGCAAATCTCTATCACTGTCATGAGCTTAAGAGAGCGATTCCTGAAGCAAGTGTTCTGGCATTGAAAGCAGAATGCAGACTGTGTTGAAGGAATGCCCTCTCTAACAAAACAGTTGGCCATGTCGTATTGTATTAATTTAACGGATTTTTGTGCCTTTTTTCCCTAATAGCAATCACCCCAAATTACAGTACCTGACTCTTTTCACTGCACTAAGATACATTTAAAATATTAACAAAATTTATTTTTCAAACTATAAAATATTGTAAACTATTTTTCAAAACTATTATTTTTTTTTATTTCTTTCTTCCACTACAAAAATATGGGAAATTGCGACAAGAAAATACCTGGCCTCATTACATTCATTCTAAGAAAAAATCAACGAATCATTAATAATTATTTTTTTTTAACTTGGGATTTCCGCAATACTCATTTTACATTAGACGATTTGAACTTATTGGAATTTATTGTAAAATGATGTAGAAATGGTTTATTTATATCGTCGGGGATTGTATTGTTGGATACTTGGTACAGGGTGTTAACAATGATTCTAAGTATTTCCGATTGTTGGTTGTAACAAACAGAACAATTCCCTAAATCCCAGTAGCTATTAAGATTGATGCTCATGCCTCAGTATATATATATATATATATATATACGATAAGTATTACATTAATTACTTAGGTAGAGACTTTTAGAAGTTAGGATGACAATTTCTTCATGATACTTTTCATTTGTTTCTTAAATGTATCCTATCAGATTTTGCCTTAACATCTTTTATATGCTCCTCCTTGAGATTTTGGTCAATGGCGCAATGATGTTGGAGGTGGTGTCAATGATGTAATAATGATGACAAGAGAAATAGTAATATTTTTCCCAATTGATTTTTGTAAAATATCACGACTTGTTTCTATAGTCGTTATCAGCTGTCGTGTAATCTTTTAAGCAATGTAAAGCAAGTACTTAGTAAAGAGATGTCTGAGTAACTTGCAGTCTTTAAAAGTGGAATCAATATTATGCTACCGTCAAAAGTGAGCAGTACAAACTCTGTTAACAGCTAAAATTTTTAGCCAATTTCGTTACATTTCTGAACAACAATACAAAGAATATATTATATTTCTAACAATGGCTAGATATTTACAAAAAAGAATTCATGGTATAATACATTTTTTATAAAAACTAACTAGAAACTAGATTTATGTAACCTTTATATTTAGCCATGAGTTGGATAGGAGAAGAAATTTAGAGAGATCATATTTTTTCACACTATCTCAGCACCATCTACCGTATACTACAAACACAATTTAACTATACGGGAGGGGAGGGGATCCCCACCACCGACACCACTCACTGACTATAATATATAAACCTGCCAGAATAATAATTTCTGTTAAAATTACATTTTAGACCTAATGTTTTCACTTTCATTCATCACTTGTTGTTACTCTTTAGATTGCCTTCAGCAACAGAAATACAATAAAATTTTAGATTAAGTAATATTTATGATTTCCCAAAATTTTATATATATTCTTTGTGAAAGATTAATTTAAAATAAAAGTATAAAAAAAAAGAGAAAGAAAATGTAATTTAAAATTGGATTTTCTTTTTATTTCTCTCAATGCTGTAAGAGAAAATAATCATTGTTAATATCAGATTTACGAACAGGAATTCTTACACGGAATAGACATATTTATATATACGAATGAACTGTGTGTTTCGATTAATGGATTTTGTCCAAAACCGTCGTGTCTGAAGCGGTGGTCTTTACCAAAACTAAATCTATATTTCCTGTGATTTTTTAAGCTTAAGATATTTTATTCACAAATGGACACACACACACACACACAGAATATTTGATAAAAAACATTTTTTTCTTATTTCCGGTGAATACTCAATTTCGAAACATTTGACAAGATCGCAAGACTTCCTCTTATTAAAGAATAAGAGAGATTTAAAAAACTGCAGGAAGCTCCAACTAGACATTCCGTTTACAATACCTCCAACGGACCCCACAAAAAAAGTTTGCAGTCAAAAATCTGTCAATGGAAAAGTGCGACTGGCACACATCGATATTCTTCAAACTTCACATACAGGTGTATCACTTTTATTTGAACAATTTTTCTAGTAGAATTGATTTTTGGGAAAGTTCTAGGAGAGATGTAGTAAAGTTAAGCTTCTACTAATGTAAACTGCCACGTAGTAAAACGTTCGATTCTACTGCCGGAAGTACAATGAATGCATTGGCAGCATACCATATCTGAAAATAATCCCTTAACGGAAGTGCACTTTTATAGAATACTTCTGCGTATTCGGACTTCCGCAAAATTGGTTTGTTTAAAACTGTTGTGATGGTAAAAATAGACGCACTATTTCTATTTAATGTTTCCGTAAGCAGAGAGTAGAAATAGAGATAGTAATAATTAGGAACTACACTGGACGGAGTTAACTACTTGGTACTTGATGACCGTTTACAGACTGTTTGAAGACTTTATTCTATTGATTGTTGATTTGATGAAGACCTGAACACTGATTAAATACTGATTAGGTTTCTTGTTTAATAATGGTTCAAGACTGATTCAGACTACTCCGAATTGGGTCCTCCGTATTTATATAAAAAAGTTGGGCATTTGGGCGGAACATGTCAAAATAGTATCCTGTCAATTAGTGATGAGGGTCGTTTAGGACTGGTCAGATGGCGCTGTACTGTGGTAGAGATAAGAAAACTGTTTAGAACTTGTCAGATGGCGCTGTACTTCGGTAGAGATAAGAAAACTAATTAACTGACACTATCACGTGGTGGGATAAGAAGTATAATATTGCAATCACAAAATAAGTGACAGGGAAAACTTTGAACTAACATTTTAACGAAATATATTACTATTGTAATATATTTGGGGGTGGTGTTATATTAGTGACACTGGAAATGTGTCCATTTAAAAAAAAAAAAAACCATATGGAAATGACTTAAATTTTGTTGTTTTATAATCTAACGACATAATTTAGTTGTTATTACTTAATTACTTGATTTTAAATTATTTACTTAAAGGAAATGACCACAGTTAACATATAACATGTAACTAATTATTAAACTAACATTTTAAAATAGATTTAATCCAAGAGATAATAAGGCGAATGCAAGTTAAAATTAGAAGTTAGCAACATGTTATTGAACCTAATAAGTTCATACTTAGTTTTTGATTAAACTTCTAAGTTCAAACTAAGTTAAAACAAATTATGTTTGTATTATGTTGTCTCATACATCTCACTTCTTAATAGAACTTGTTCTATTATTTATGGATAGAAAGTATTTAAAAAAAGTTTTAATTTTGTAAGGAAAATAAAACTGATTTAATAATATATTTAATACTAACTTTTTTAAAAATATATATATTTTTATCCTCTCTTAATCCCGTAAGGAGATAGAGCTTTGACAGGTTTTGAAACTGAATTTTCCTCTGTAACATTATGTTCTGAGGGGCCATGTAGACAAAAAAAAAAAAAAATCGTATGAAACACTCACACACGACATTCTCTTACTGCAATTTACTGAAATGGCACATTTTCCATCCCACTTATAATTCTTATTAGTTATTAAAAGTGTCGGTGTTTTTATGGAGAAAATCACAGATAAGTCAAAAATCTGTTTAGTAAATTCGCACTTCCGTTGAATTCCGTTAAATTCGGAATTTTTGACATAATATTTCATTGTTATTAATATTATGCAGACGATATAATGGTATCCACTTCAGTGGAAAACATAACCCCCTCCCTTCCCCCAAAAACTCCCTTAAATGAATTTTTCCCGTAGAAATGTTACAAATAAAAATACTAGTTCTTAATACGTATGATTGATACGCCAGGGTTAATCGCTGGAGCCATTACCAAGAGAATTGCAAAAAAGTGAAAAATCTATAAAGAGGTACTTCCGGTTGCGTAATTTTGGACAGGCACTTACTGTCGGATCCTATGGTGATACCTAAACGGAATTTCAAGTTTGAACTTTCTGCTCTTTTTTTCCTTTTTGAACTATGCTGTTCAAATCCACGCACACACAGAGAGGCCATTTTCTAAAAAACCACTTTTGTGGACACAGGGGAATCTCAAAACATGTAAAAACTCGATATCGACACAATTACAATACTAGAACGTAAGATAGCAATGTAAAGGCGGAGAAACTTCTTCCTGTATTTCTCCCAGCGGAGTTATCACAGTCTTTTTGTTTTGTTTTATGATATCTTCCCTAGAAAGCAGTAACTATAAAAAGTTTACAAGGACTAAAAATTATGGTAAATTTTTTTCTTATTTACACTTTTATATAAACATATGCATTCTTACATAATATATCCTATCTGATACTTAAAATATATAGGGCAATATTTTCGCAAAATTTCCTTGAATTAGTTTAGTTTTATGGCAAAAAAAAGAAAACTTTCGGTTTGAAATAAACCTTCATACAACTTTCTCTTATTGTCGGGACAGATTTTCAAACTTGGGATCTCCTCAGCATGAAAAAGTAGTTTTTTTCAGAAATCTCTCTCTCTCTATCTCTCTCTGCGCGTGTTTGTGTGTGATCACTGATTAGCCTAACTCAAAACTGGAAAACTACGCAATAGATTTGAACTTGATGTTTCATTGTGATATTGTGCCACTAGGGTATCACGACAATGAATTATTGATCGAAAGTCAACCGGAAATAACACTTTAATTTGAAAGGATTTTTTTTTTTTAGTTCACAGAAAACTATGACAAAAAGTCTGGATCTTCGGCAACCATAAATAGTATCCAAGTTCTTCACAAACTTCACAAGTTGATCACAATCTACTAATTATAAAGCCTGTACCCGATGGACATGAAAGTGATACAGTTCTTCTCGGTATAGTTTCCGCCATACAAAGTTCGTTGAAAGGCGCACTTGCCGCCTTGCAATGTGTCTAGTACTTATTGTGGTATGTCCAAAACTGCGTTGATTACATTATCTTCATTGCCAACATTACCACTCCGGTGATTGGCACCATTATTACGAACAGCCTGTTGTCCCTGTCTCTTGAAGCCTCCGGAGAGTACGGCCGAATATCCTATGGGAAAGTTGACATCTATTAGGAAAGTTTTTTTTTTCATTTAATATTACTTGTTTTTAATAACTTTTGTGACGTTATTTTAGTCAGTTTTTTTTTTTTTATTGATAATTAAATGTTTAATCAATTTTTTTCCAATCATATATTTGTGTAGTCTATGTAATCTGGGTCAAATAGGGGATGTTTATCACTATGTTGCCGTGTGTCTTGTATTAGGGGAATTTAGAGTTAGAAGTTTTGGGAAAATGCAGTTAAGTAAACTTCAATTCTTTGAATATTTAAATGGTAAGAATTGGAAACGTCTTAATATGTTCTGCATATACGCAGGGAGGTACAGACAGTTTATGGTAGATAATTTTAATTATTAGTTTCTTTCTTTTAAGTAATTCTTTTTCATAAACGGAAGTGTGAGATATTGTATATGTTCTCTTATTCTCCGAGGTCATATTGATTTGTGTGATTTATATATTTTATATTTTTGTTTTATTTCAATAATTATATGTATATAAATTGTAGTAATTTCATATTTTTTGTTTTTGTATCAAATATGAATTTTTTGTTTATTTATGAGACAGTTGTGCTACTCTGCTCATGGACTATGTCCATGTAAATGTGTTCTTTTTTGATATTCACTTTCATTGTCATGATCATATAATGAAAAATAAACAGTTTATTATTATTATTTCCAATCATATAATATAAATGTAGAATGGAGAGAATATTTAGAATTAATATGATTAACAGAGACATTTTCCGTGGTAGCCTGCTTCATTTTGTGGTCTTCGACGTAGATGACCACAAATGAAGCAGCTACCACGGAAAATGTCTCTGATGCTTTCAGTGCAGACCCCCCCCACAACATATGATAACTTGGATTTACTGGATTACACGAGTAGATGACCCACCACTGCCGCAGGCGACCCGGACCCTGTCTTGATGTTTCCCGCGTGCGGACACCACCCCCCCAATCTATGATTTCTTAACTGGATTTACTGACGTCGACGTACAGATGCCACAGGCAACCGGCACCTACAACGGAAACTTCCAGCTTGCGGAACCACCACCACCTAATATGTTAACTGGATTACAAAAGAAGATACAGTGGGAGGTGTTGGCGTGAAAGTAATGATTTATCTATCTCATCTCTCTCTATCTATCTCGATCTTATCTATCTATCTATCTATCTATATATATATATATATAAAATTACTTTATTATTATATAAACAACATTATACCATCACCCACGTGTAAAATAGTTTAGCTCCATGTCTGCTAGTAATAATGCAACTTTAATATTGTTGTAATAAATTAACAAACATAATTTTACTACTTATGTACATAAAGCGGTAAATATTGAATATATATATATCAAACAAAGCAGCATATATTTATATAAAATAAACTATCCCCCCTCTATAATATAATCCAATTATAATTCTCTTTCAACAAATATATTCTAATAAAAATACAATCCACTAGCCATTCACAAATAAAAACTGATATTGTTAATGCTATTAAAATTGTAATTTGTAGTGCCGACCCAATAATACTTTAAATGCAATAAAATGAAGTTATTGTAGTAAACTATTCCAAAAGGCGGAGGAAATATTCATATAGGAAATAGGCGAAGAATATTGTTTCTTCCGTTGGTCCAAACCTAACCTTTCTGTCTGTTTTTTACCTATTCTTATTGGCTGTTAGAACAAGTATTGAGATATTGTCACATTTTATAAAAATAGAACTGTCACCGGAAATATGTGTTTAGTGGTCGACTGAGTTCGAAAAAAAATGATTTTTTAGAGACTGGTGTGTATGGTATGTTTGTGTAGTGTGTATACTTCAGTTATTTCATTACCACATAAATATTTATTTTGAAATCGTTTGAGTCCGAAAAATTGGTTGTTACTTTCTCTTATTGTTTAATAATAGGGGAAGCATTGCGATTTTATTAAATTTCCGAAACTGATATTTTGGACAAACTGATTTTAGAGATGGTTGAGATAATGTTGACCTTTAAAAATACCATTTCAGTTTAGTGGAGTCTTCTCCGAACACCAGAACAGAAATGAAAATTTGTCAGTTTTCTTTTTTTCAGTTTTTGTCGCGATTTTGTCGCAAACAATAACTGCGGGTTTTTCTTTGAAACTTTTTTTTTTTTATTTAATTGATTTTAAGAAGTTGTGGGGAGGGCTGATGGTGTTGTATTGACATGGAAAGTCATACCAATGTCAAAGTGGTTCCAGCTAGCTGCTATCTTAACAAAGGATGGCAGTAATAAAAGAGCAATTTATAACCAGCGACCTAGCAGGCCGTCTTCAAGACATGCCGGCCAAACAAACAACAAAGCCCTTTTCAATACTTTACATCCAAGCAAGCACCGATAAGGTTGGCCACTGCCTAAATAAGGTCAGCAAACTACGAAAGTCGCACAAGGTCGCACACTAGGACAGATCTTGGTGTGAGTGTGCCAACACCGATATATAAACTCTATCATATACAACGAGAGGATCATTATATCTTATACGACGATACGAGCACGTCCATATACACGAGCAGCAGTTTACGCGACTATACACAGTTTCATTTAAACTTATTATCTTTTAGTAGTGCATCTTAGTTCGTTTATTTTATCATTCTAATTTATTACTTATTTATCTTCTATTTATTCCTAAGTATTTTGCTAGTTATTAGTTACCATTTATACGTTAAAATTATTGTTAAAATACAGTTTATTTTTATAAAATCCGTATTAATAATTCGATGCACTAACTTTCCAAAATCTCTCAACTAACTTCCGCCCTCTTCAAGACATCTACTACATCAGGAATCACATCAAACGATTCCATTACATTTGCTCTTTTATTACTGCCATCCTTTGTTATGATAGCAGCTGGCTGGAACCACTTTGACATTGGTATGACTTTCCATGTCATTAGAGTGTTATTTCATTATTAACTCTGGCTACAACTTTTAGGGGCATATTTATTATTTAATTTGGACGGTACATTTGAACAATAAAAGATTTTATTAAACTATTAAAATTAAAACAAATAAATAAAAGTAAGATAAAATAATGTTAGGTTACTGGCATTAGCTGATTGTTTTCTTGCATCCGGTGCCAGTTTGGATTGGTAGCGAGTCCAGACAAAATAAAGCGGTGTGAAGTAAAGTAGAATACAACATGATGAGTCAGAACTATCCAATCGTGAAATAGAGCATCTCTTTTCTTACATTGTTCCCAACTGTGCAAGACAATAGTCCAATAGTGATATCTCTTTAATAAATATTCAATTTCACGTTCAATTATAATAATGAATATATTATATGGAATAATATTCAATAGCTGGAATTACGGCTATTATCTGTGTTCATTGTTTGAATGCATTTCAACTAGCCACTGAGTCTATAAAAAAAATAAAGCTCTGCCTTAGCACTAAAACATACAGCCTTAAAGTTAACAGATCCACATTTTTATATATATATAAAACTGTAAATTTACATGACTTTTTCTCTAATCATTGTATATCCACTATATTCACTTAGGTCTGGATTTTTATTTTTGAACCATAATTCTCGGTAAAATTCATTTAAGGAGGTTTATTTAAGGATTATGTTTTCCATTATAGTTCTATTATATGATTCTATCATCTCTATAATATTAATCAGTATTAAATGTGAGTTGCCAAAATTCCGAGAATGAAGAAAATCGGTAGACCGGAAGTTTATTAAGCAGTTTAATTTTTCAGTTCCCTACTATGATTTTCTCCATAAAAGACACTATCGGTTTTTATTAAACTTGGTATATAAAAAAAAAAGTCATAAAAGCCAGTAAATAATTATGAAGACAATGAGACAATGGAGCAAATTTGTTTGATTTAATATACGCTTCTAAAATGGTGGAGAAATTAAGAAATGTCCTAAAAAACGAAAAAGAAATGTACTTTTTATTTCGAAAGACAGGACACTTTATTTTCCATTAATGTTAAAAGTAGTAAAGCTCAAACATGATACTTAATATCATTGTCACTTGTTTTTTATTTCAAAATAGAAAGAACTTTTAATATAAAACTTATTCTTTACTAAACAAACAGCCGACATTCGTTCTTTTTTTTTAAAGCCTCTTAAATCCATAAAAATGTTTTAGATTTTAAAATGTCAAACAAAAAAACGCTTGAAAGAAGTTTATTTGTTTCTTTATTGTGAAAAATGCATACAATTTTACAACAATATCAAATTTGGATTTTTTATTAGAAGTGTTGTAATGTTGTTTTAGCAACATTAGAAATCCTAAAATAAATTTTAAAAGCAAAAAAAAAAAAGAAAAAGAGGTTTAAATTAAAAGTGATAGGTCAATATGTATGTGTGTATTTGTTTATACCAAGGTGAAAGAAAATCGCTCAAGTTATTTGTGTGAAAAATTGAAAAAAAAAACTACTTTCCAGAAACTCACTTTTGTTAATCGAACAAGTTTAAGAAATAATCGCTGCAATCATTTTCGAAAACATGAAAGGAAACAATTCAAGTTGACAGGTTTTGACCAAAATATTCGTGTTGGTTCAGATGGTGGTGGTAAACCGATTTATCAACTTTGAGACTCTTGTAATTGGTTCTTGATTTGGTTCACATTGTTTTAACGGCTCCAGCCTGTTCTAATGGGGCTAATCCGAGGTAGACATCTCGGTAAGCTAGGCGCATTCTTTCATACATAACCCTAACGTCGTCATCTTCTCAGTTAGCCATGCTGCTCTACGAGCCATCAGTTCGTATTAGGTCATTTCGAGGCTAGTGTGGAACTGCTTGGATATATTCATGGAAATTAGTAGCCAAAATAAGGTTTTTCTAGTTTAGGCACCCGGACACATTTTGGTTATAAGGACAAGGAAGCGGCAGAATCCATATTAGACTTCTGCAGCATTGCAAAATGCCAGATGAGTGCACGATCGATCACATGAATGGTAAGATTAAATCCCCAGGACAGAGGTTGGCAAAAAAGTTTATCAACAGTTACCAAGCCCACCAGGCTTACTGCAGAACTATTCCACAAAGGCCGTGCAGCCATAAAGATGTCTGTGGGTCTCCTCACTGGTCACTGTAAATATATCAAGCACCCTTGCATCGCATGGGCATGACAATGGAAAGCCTGTGTAGGTTTCATCAGCAAGTAGAAGAAACATCATTGCGCGTACTGTTAGGTGTATCAATGTGAAGGATTTGTACGGCTGAGATTTCTCCTCTTTGGGGAGGTGAAACTTACTCCTTCAAGCTTTACCTAGGTGTCTCTCTCCAGACTCCTAAGTCTAATAAACGGACTGGATTGAAGAGGGTACTCTAACTTGTGGGTACCTTCAACTATCACCTAGGAGACACTCTTCAGACCCCTAATTCTAAATAAATAGACATGACTGCACGGGGCACAGTAACTTGTGGGCACTGCAATATAACTGGTTTACGTGGTTTGCACACACACACACGCAGACCAATTCGTTGAAAACATGTTTTTATTTTTTCATTGTCAGTATGTAATTCGGAACGTGCAAAAATGTATTTCGAAAATCTGACACGATCGCAGTGATTCCTGCTGTTGCAAGCAGTAAGAGGAAGTAAAAATAAATATCTCGCTACATAAGGTATGTATGGCACGTTGCATGTTCACAGCGCCAGATGCACAGGATGACAGCACGTAGGTGAGCCATATGATTGTAATGAAAAATGGCTTGCTCTTATATTATAATATGTAAAATGTCAACTGTATACAGGATAGCTATATTTTGTTGTTTTTTTTGCAACCAAAAGTCACTATTAAAGTTATCATTATCTAATAATTTAATTATTATTGGTTAATTGCATTGACAACCAACTGTCTAATCCCGTTTCATACCTGAGTGGGCACTTAATCTCTTAAATAATACAATAACTGTTTGCCAATTAAAAATAATCATGTTATTTGATTTTCCTTTTCAAAGTTAATGAAATAAGTTTAAGCCGTTAGTTTCAAAGCTTAAATAAATATAAATTTCTGTTTGTCAGCCTGTCTGTTTATTATCCAATCAAAGTAATAGGAAACGAAGCAACTGAACACACTACATTCGCTTGTTTATCGCATCGCCTTCTCATATTCCAAAAGATTCTTTAAATTTTTGTGATATAGTTAATTGCCTTTAATTAAAATCACCAAAATTATATCTGAAAGAATTACGACTTATCGTAAATCTGATGTGAACCATTCACACGACTTTATCTCACCGCAAATTTCACAAGTTTAAATGATAAAGTTTCTTTAAATTTGCAATTTTTTAATAAATCTTACCCTTTATTGTTAGATAAGTGATGGAATGCCGTGCATTATACTTGTTGATTTCTGGACCAGACAGTTGAATGGGGCTATATTGAAGGCCATATGACAGGGTCACCATCTAGCCAAGAAGTACTAGAGCTGTAATATAACAATAACCTTAATGTTTTAACTCCCCGTTAGCAAGAATAAGACGCGGCCCTGGAAAACGTTCTGGAGCTAGAAACTATTCATATGCTATAACTTTCTGAAGAGTGGCTGCATGTGCAAGAGTACTGATGGTTCGGTACAGTTGGTCAACAGAAACGCTGGGAGAAAGGTGTTTACTATAGGGATTTTGCGCTCTCTTCTGCTATTATCCTCGTTGCTACGAATTTTAAAGGGGAAATTAGGCCCATTGTTTTGGATCTTGACAAGCTTGCGGTTCGGCCATCACGTCACGCATTGTATTCTTGGTACACAGGCAACACTAAGACTGTTACTAGTCGAGAGTATTCGGTATATCTGGGATATGGAAGAAGCTAGGCGGAATATTGAGTACTGTTGAAAAAAAAGAAGACAAAAGGTAGTTCTTCAGTGGCTGCCCGGCAACTGCGGTTTCTATGGCCGACGAATTGGCTTCGCAGGGAGCACTGAAGCCACAACCACTCCAGCCCTTGTCTCTCACCTCATCATTAACTCCCGGCTCAAAGCTACTGTTACAAGATGGCATTTAAACCAAATGGAAGGTGAACAATGGTCCAGCTTTCTAGAAGAGCCAGCCTTTCTAGAAGGGATTGGGATGGTCAGTAGCCTCACTTGCAGGACGATATGGACAAATAATTTTTAGGTCGCTGCAAAGGATTGGCCGACTTACCACTAACAAGAACTAAACGATCGCCAAAGTTTGGCGAAACTATACTGAGTTGCGAGACGCCGAATGAAGGAAACTTCTATGGCGCTGATACTATAAATAAAAAAAAAAGAGTCTCAGCTTCCCAGAATCCATTTAAAATAATTTTTCCGGAAAAAGTTTGAAATAAACAATGACCGGTTTATATTTGTTATACAATTACCGGTTTATCAAACAGTCATCTTTCCAAGTTTAAAGAAAAAACGGATTTGGTTATTTCTATGGAAATCTTTAAAAAGTTAGATTGATAATCTACCTGGATGCCTCCTGCTCAGAAATCAATGTATGAAAAGTAATTTAAAATATTGATTTTATAAAGTCAATTGAACAGAATTGAAATTTTCCATGAAAATAAATCATTAGATTTAAAATTGAAACTACTTTTCTTTTGTTTTTTCCTTGAATATATAATGCTAACACTTTTAATAATCTGGAAAAATTTATTGATCACTGTGACGCCAGAACTCTACATTATGATGTTGTAACATGTGCACCTAAACGTTTTTTCAATATTTTTTCCTTTCGCAAATAAAAAGAGACCTAAAGAAAGTAAAAGAGAATGAAATTACTTAGAAGATGCGATGCGAAGTATGTCCAAATAGTGTGCTGCTTTATATTCAATTTATTTGTAGACCAGATGATACGTCTGTAGTTGATCACCATAACCTTTCATACTCATAATTGCAGAATACGTAGTTTTATTACAACTAGGGATTGTTTAAATATAATCTTTATTTGTTTGTTTTTTTTTATAAAAAATTCAGGTAGTGACGGGTATACATAAAAACAGAGCTTATAAAACACATCTGTGGATCGTAAAAATTAATTATTAAACTGTAATTTGAACACAATACATGACAAGATATAATCCGACACTTGTCCGACATTGCATTTCTGGTTAATCGATTCATTACAAAAGTTGGTATTTTTCAAACATATTTAATTCTATTCTTTATTATTTAACACGTATATATTATTCAATATGTGTTAGTATATTATTATTATTCATTATTCAGTCCTATATTTTTTAATCTTTATATTATTTAGTACGGTAATTTTTAAAATAGCATTAAGGAAAAATCTGATGTTAAACACTTACCCAACTTTCTCTTACTCCAGTTCTCAAAATTATAATTGACAAATATTTAGTCTGTATACCAAATTTAATGAAATTCCTCGAAAACTGAAAAAAACTGTGCAGTAAAAACGCACTTCGTTTACTAATTTTCTTGAAACTCGGAATTTTGGCCATCTATTTATTTCTAATTAATTTTGTTAGGATGATAGAATTTTATAATCAACTATGATAGCACTTTAGAGAGAAACATAACCCTCCCCCTCCCCTAAAAGTGCCCTTAAATGACTTTTCCCAGAGAAATTTTTTAAATAAAAGTTGTAGATCATTGTATGTTTAGTTTATATAGGATGTTTCAAGAAAATCGTCGGAGTCATTTTTGAGAAAATCGCGAAAAAGTGAAACAAAAAAAACATTTAGTAAAGCGGTAATATAAACGCACTTCCGGTTATCCCATTTTTTTTGAAACTCGGAATTTCTACAACATATTCAATTCTAAGATTATTTAGATAATAGAATTGTTTAATAAACTGAAATAGCACTTTAGATGAAAACCTAATCCCACCCATCCTTATAACTGCCCTTAAAAGAATTTTCCCAGAGAAGCATTTCAAATAAAAGTTATAGCTCTTTGTATGTGTAGATGAAATACCAAGTTTGAAGGAAATCCTCGGAGCCATTTTTTGAGAAAAACGCATAAACGTAAAAAAAAAACAACAAGTAAAGTGGTACTTCCG
This sequence comes from Triatoma infestans, assembly GCA_011037195.1. Taxonomy (NCBI): domain Eukaryota; kingdom Metazoa; phylum Arthropoda; class Insecta; order Hemiptera; family Reduviidae; genus Triatoma; species Triatoma infestans. Next base: position 239,598 of record JAAEAF010002965.1, read on the forward strand.
GTTGAGGAATTTGGACAGGTGACCCACTGTCAGATGCCATGGTGATACCTAAACGGAATATCAAGTTTCAACTTTCTACGGTTTTTCGTTTTTGAGCTATGCTGTTTACATACACACACACACGCCACAACACACACACACACACACACACACACACACACACACACACACGATTTGCTAAAAACCACTTTTTTTGGACAATCGGTGAAAACTCGACAACGAAAATTTGACACGATTATAATACTTCCTCTTTTACTAGGAGTAAGATAAAGTAAAAAGCGAAGGTCACCACGTCTGCAGAATTCCCAAAAATCTATTTCCTTGGATAATATTGCAAATAAATTATATACCTAAATGTATATTTAGTTTATGCGAAGTTTAAAGAAATCATTGGAGCCGTTTTTCAGGAGCAGTGTGAAAAAAAGAAGAAGAAGAAAACGTAAGCATAGCCGCACTTCCGGTGGCCGGATTTTATTCGTAATCGTCTTGACAGATACGAAACATGAAGTTGAAGCTTTCATTTTTGAAGTATTTTGTTCATTTATAATATTTCTATTATTCATTTGATATAATATTAGTAATAATACTAAAAAAAAAAACTAATCTTTACTGCAAATAAAGACAATTTAACGAATTTCCAAAAACAATTATTGTGGTTGGGTCCCACAGAGCTGGAAAGCATCGAAGATATTTTCCGTGTTAGCCAGTTTCATTTTGTGGTCAGATCGACCGGATTTCAGGCGTTCGCCCATCATCAGGAATGTTTTGATAATACAGTCAAAAGCCGCTTATACACTCTATATTATATAGTGAATACTCAACACGATTGTCGATTTCCTCGAAAAAGGCTCAATTGATTTTCTCTGAACTTCCTACATATATGAATTCCTATCCATTTTATTTGAAACATTTTTCCCGGGAAAATGGATAGCTTTCCTCTAGAGAACCGCTTCTCCATAATTTTCTGTTTTGCCGTCTGATTGCATATTTACACATATTAAAACATGTGGGAGAAATCCCAAATTTGAATAATATAGGTTAACTCTGGAGGAAGTACGACTTTACACAATAGATTTGTGAGTTTTTTCGACTTTTCTTGAAAAGCGGCTGTAATGATTTCCTTAGAATTGGAATACTAACTGTATAGATATATACCTAATCATTTTTATGTGTAATATTTTTTTCGAAAAAATTGATATTTAGTTAGTTCTGTGGAATTAGTGGCGTTAAATTTCAAATTATATAAAATTGTTACAATATTATTGGTGCTCTCTTCTGATTACAATGTAATTAGACGAGACTGTTACCTGTCGGAGTAGACAGTGGTCCTCATAACGGCTCTATATGAATGTTAGGACAAATGAATAAAATCTGATGTTTAATGAAAATTTATAATTTTATATAAAGTGTTATTTAATTAACAAGTCGTGTGAATGTTTCACATCAGCCTTTTTGTACTTCCTCTTAATCCTAGTAAATATCCGGAAATATCCGTTTTGAGGTCCCCTCAGTTCAAAAAAGTGGTTTTTAGCAAATGGTCTGTGCGTGTGTGTGTTTGTGTGTGTGTATGTGAACAGCATAGCTCAAAACCGAAAAACCGTAGAAAGTTGAAACTTGATATTCCGTTTAGATATCACCATGGGATCTGACAGACACTACCACGTTACTAGTTGGATTTTTTACTTTTTTGCAACTTTCTCAAAAATAGATCCGACGATTTTCTTTAAACTTGGATCATCAACCACACATACAAAGACCTACAACTTTTATTTGAAACAGTTCTCGGGAAAAATGGATTTAAGGGCACTTTTGGGGGAAGGGTGGGGTTAGGTTTCTATCTAAAGTGCTATTTCAGTTTATTAGACAATTCTGTCATCTAAATAATGTTAATTAGAATTAAATATGTTGTTGTAGAAAAAATGCACTGTAGGATATATTCAAATAAATTAGGACGTTCACCCTCAGTTTCACAGATCTACACCCCTTTATCACGTATATCGATGTAGAAAAAGCGCTGGTAGTGCCCTCTTTAGTAAACGGCCGTTTATATGACACAAAATGGATCCCTACTTACGTATGTGTTGAGCAGATTTAGGGAGGAGTTAGGAAGGGGGATGTATCTTCAGTGTAAAGCAAGCTGTCTGCAATATGTCAGATAAAACTGCTTGTTATATATAATTCAAGTGAAAAGAGGGGATCGGTTTATTTTTTTTATAAGGAGTCACATTCTAAACAGATAGTGGATGTTGGAATATGAAACTGACTTGCCTTCCATTTTTAAAGTAATAATAATTTTTTTTTTTCAAATATATTCAATTTTAATATTTATCAATTCATAACCAGAAATATGATTTAATCTTGACTAAAAAAAAAAAAATCTAGTGTGAAACTCATATGACTTTCTCTTACGGTAATTTATATATATCGAACTTATAATTTTTTAAACATTTTTTCAGTTGTGTTTATAATGGGGTTGTTGAAGGAGAGAAATGGTCTGGTTTAAATGAATTAACCAAAACACTGTATAATATGATAAGTGACACTGACTGCCTGGCCTCACACTTGAAATGATAAGAGTATGGTAGAGTGGTAAAGGGTAATGACACGTAGTGATTGACTGTATGAACTCAGTTGTATGAACTGCGGCGTTCTGTCTTCCGTTGCTGAATTTATGTAGTTTCTCCCACTCTAGTCCGAGAGAGTGGTCCTGTCATTTTGTCTCTCTTTCTCTGCTACGAATACTCTCTTTGGATACTATTACATTCATCATTAATGTTATATAATTAGTGAGAAAATCAAAACTTAATAAAACTCCTTTTTTTTCGTTGGAAGGTCTCTCTGTATATATGCTTGGTATACCAAGTTAAATCAAACCCGTTGATGTGTTTATGGGGAAAGTCGCAAAAACCTTATACAATTGTTCGTTCAGAATGTTGAACTTTCGGTGAACCTATTTCCTTTAAACTCGCAATTTTGGTACAATATTTATTTGTAATCTATAAATTTATGGTTATAGAATAGTATTAATTTTTTTTTCCAGGAGTTGAGGGTCCTCAGTGTACTGCCGGGCTTCGGAAGTGTTCTCTCTTTACAGACAATACTGGCCATCACCGGACAGTCCTGTAGAGGCTCCTAGGAAGAAAAAATCTAAGGGCAGCACAGCTGGACTCGAACCCGGTCCTCTGCGTGGGAGTCCAGTACGCTAACCACTTAATTATTCCCTTCCCTATAGAATAGTATTTATTTATTTACTTATTATATCATAAGCCACTATATAGATTAAGCTCGTAAGCTATTTAACCATAAATAGTGCCCAAATAAAAGTAAAATTAAATTCTCTGTTATTAACAAAACCGACCAGAAGATCAATTGCGGCTCTTTTTTAGACGTCAGTTTGTTTATACTTAGACTATACCCGTCTATAAAGTATACAATGTAAAAGTTTTGAGTGAGTGTTGAGCTAGAGAGTAGATTTTGCAGTTTTGCTTCTTTTTATGCAAAAATCCAAATACTTGCACACAACAACTACCGCGTTGTTTTTAGGCTGGGAGAATATCTGGAGTGTCACTGAGATGTAAAAAGTGTGCAGTTCATTTCTCCCTGTAGATCGTGTTCTAAATAGTTGAAAATACTATTTAGAAATTGTGTTATTCATAGGAAATCTTTGGGAATAGAAATTTAATTAAAAAAGAATGAATGTATGAAAAAGAGACGAGGGATCCCCCGAAATAGACCATTTATTCCTTTCCTCCTTCTAATAAACAATAAAGTAAGATTATCACATAATAATTCTAGAAAATCAAGAGTTTATACAAAAATATACAATCATTAGAAAATGAGCAAAGAAAAATAAGGAAAAAAAAAATGATGAATAGAGAAAAATTATATTATTCTATATGGAAAGAAAGAATATTTCAAAGTCTGAAAGCTTTTCTTTGGTTGAAAACTTAGTTGAAATTCAGAGCGAGATAAAAAGAGTGAGAGGTAGAGTGAGAGAAATGAGAGATGTAAAAGAAAATTTGATGATGTTACGGATAGAGGAGGATGGCCATTCTACAAATGGTATAATTAGCATAAAACTGAAAAAACATGGAATACACTCAGAAAGAAATTAACAAAAATATATTTCATTTATCTTCATTCTTTTACTTGCTCATTCTTTTTTAAGTATATTTTTCTTCTATAATTATTTTTTTTTTAAATTATCATATTCTTTAATCAATTAATTTTTAGTAAGTTAGAGCTAGGAATTGACGATAAAATACTGCATACTATAAAATCTAAACTGTTTTTTACTTTTTCTTAATCCTAATAAGAAAGAGTAAGTATTGTAATCGTATCAAATTTTCAATATTGAGTTTTCATCGGAAATATCCGTTTTGAGGTCCACTGAGTCCAAAAAAGTGGTTTTTAGAAAATTGTCTGTGTGTGTGTATGTATATATGTATGTAAGTAAACAGCATAGCTCAAAAACGAAAAATCGTAGAAAGTTCAAACTTGATTTTCCGTTTACATATCACCCGATTTAGATCCGACAGTAGGTTATCTGTCAAAATTTCTCAACCGGAAGTACCACTTTACTGAATTTTTTTTTTTTTTTACTTTTTTGCGATTTTCTCAAAAATGGCTCCAAGGATTTTCTTTAAGCATGGCGTATTAACTACCCATACAAAGACCTACAAATTTTATTTCAAACATTTCTTCGGGAAAATTGATTTAAGGGTACTTTTGGGGGAGGGTTGGGGTTACAGTTTCCAATTAAAGTGCTAGTTCAGTTTATTACACAATTCTATCATCTAAATAATATTAATTAGAATTAAATATGTTGTTGAAATTCCAAGTTTCAAGAAAATTAGTAAACCAGTTATAGTGATTTTCTCTATAAAAATACCGACGAATTTCATTAAATTTTTGTATACTAACTATAAAGTTTGTTAATTACAATTTTGAATTCTGGAGTATGAGAAAGTTATGTCAGTTTCACACCAGTTTTTCTTTTCTTACTGCTGTAAGAGTAACTGTTACAATCGTGTCAAAGTTTCAATAGAATTTTCACCGCAAATATACGTTTGAGATCCCCTGAGTCAGAAAAAGGTTTTTTTCTTTTTTTGAAAATGGTCTCTGTCTGGTGCGTGAGTGCTTCCTAAAGAAAAATAGACATTTCATTTAGATACTACCAGACGACGAGACAAAAATTTTTGCTCAAAATAGGTCGGCCGGAAGTGCCATTTTACCAAATAGATTTTACAGTATATTATTGCGATTTTCTCGAAAACCGCTCAAACAATTTCCTTTAAATTCAATATATCACAACTAATCGCGAAAAGAGCTGCAACTTTTATTTTGAAACATTTTTCGGGAAAATCCATCTAAGAAGGTTTCTGAGGGAATGGGTTAGATGGATTCTTTCTCCTAAATCTAATTTCAATATAGTATACTTTTCTATCATGTATATAATAATATAGAAGATCGTTAAAATTACCTTGACTACGGTTACAGCCAATTGGCCGAAAAAAATACACCATTTTAGTCTAAATAAAACAAACTCTCATTTTAGCTCGTGCATTATGGTTACAAACTATGATAATAAAAGGTGAAAATAAGGTTAATCCATAATAAGGATAATCCCACATCCAGGACGGCGTAGGACTTGACTGCAGAAAAGTTTGTTGCACTTCAGCCGAGTAAAGAAAGAATGGTACCCAGAAATAACCAAGGCTCAGAGAATTAATAAACATAAAACGATTCGGAGAACCAAATTCAGTTTGGTAGCTGAACTGATTTACAAACCGGCATGACTGACGAAAGAATGGGTAGTAAGAAACTCACTTCGAGGAATAATAATTATTCTTCAATTATTGATGAACAAATTTTTTGAGTTTAGCGAACCTTCTCTTATAAGAACACATAACCCTAACCCTATGGCGCAACAGCCCATGAAGGGCCAAGGCTTGCCACAAGGCAATTTGAATAGGGGGCGTGTAGTAGCACGCCGCAGTTCCCACGCCGTTTAGTTCCGGCCTTCGCTACCTAGGGCGCTATTGACTGTAACTTCCCACTTTTCTTCACGATGCTGGGTCAACACCGACTTTCACTTCCCGGGAATCGAACTCTGAATTCTCGCACGAAAAGCGAGTGCGCTAGCCCCTAGACCAACGCGTGAGGATTATAAGAACACATATATACACACAATTGTGGCCTCGAGAGCCTTCTTAGTTCACTGCCGATCTTCGGACAGTTTTATTCTCTAGCTACCGTCAACACTGTCCATCACCGACTGGGCAGTGAGCTGTTGAAGCTCCTAGGAGATGAAGATCGAAGGGCAGCATGCCGGATTCGAACCCGGGACTTCCGCGTTGCTAGCCCAACGCACTACCACTGAGCTAATCCCTATTATTTCACGATGACTATTATAGAAAAATTGTATAGAAAAGTATATATAAAACGTGATTTATTTTTGTTTCGAAATTTTTTGAAAGGCATAGGGGAAGGGATATTGAAATATATTTTTGTTTATTTATTACTATTTGGTTTTTCTAAATCTCCTCGTAAATTCAGACACGCATATACCCTACGAGATCTCTATCAGAAAAAATCTATTTATAAAATAATATTATATATTACAAGTTATTTAATTATGTTCCATTATTACATCAGTTATTTGATTTATCAGCCCCACTCCCCAACACATTACACCAGATTGCAATATTTTCAGTAAGATATTTTACGTTCAATTGCACCTGATAACTTTTTTCTGAGATAAATATTTTATTCACTATTATTTAATAGAAAAACCGTGCTAAAAACAAAATAGTCCATGTAAAAACTAATTAAATAGAATAATTATAAAGTCATATAAAAAGTTTTGCTTGAGAAATTATTATCTATTCAAACTATGCTATCTTACCAGCTAGCAGAAAAAAAAACTGTTAGCAGTAATATTACTCAACTACCATAAAGGTCTAATGGAAGGGCAAGGGATGATTTCCTATGTCGAAAGTTGTTTTTGTTTGAGTTACTTATGGGAGGAAGGGAGCTGTGAGGAAGCAAGGTTGGCATTCCGAAGGTTATATAGTTTTAAAAAGGTGCTTAGGATGCAGAAATCGTAATACGAACTGTAATTAGTTTATTTTTTTTTTTACAAGTTTTATTTTTTAGGGACCCTGTAGTATGTAAAAGGTTTAGTATGGAGCTATAAGTTTGTTTTATGGTACGCATATGGAAGTTTTGTGAGAGAAGTGTGTTACACTCTCTACAGAGAAGCTACTTTCCCCTACCAGTCTGGTCACGCCTTTGTGTACCATATAACTGAAAAAACTAATTTCAATTTAATGAAATTACTTCCTTTTTTTTCTTTTTAAGATAAAAATAAAATTCTAAATAAGAAACTTTAATTTTATATTTCTTTCCTTTTCTCCAATCAATTTCTACTTAACGTCAATTTATATTCTAATAGAAGAATTTGCATTTAAGGCTGCCCTTCCTCCTTCTATTTTGAGTTATTTTATTTTATTTTACTTATCTTAATATTTATTTAAAAAATAAAAAACAAATCTGGTGTGCCACACATGCACGACTTTCTTATTAATCCTGTTAATACGATTATTTAGAAAATGTCAATTTTTTTTTTTTTAAACTTCAAATTTTACACATCTGGCCTAGTATAAATATAGAGACAAGTTCCAGCCGACCAATCCAGCGAGGTACAGCTGTATCGTCTAGAAGAGCGTACCAATAATATTGAATCAACTCTTAAAAAAGTGATAGGTCTGTAATCTGTGCGATTACAAATTCCAACTTTAAAGTTGTTTTCGAGAAAATTCCCGCAATCACCAAAAACCTATTCTGTAAAGTCACACATCCGTTCAACAGATTTTCTTCAAATTTGGAATTCTAGCAATGCTTTTAATGTGTATTAATATATTATACACGTGGCAGAACTTTAGAGGAAAAGCTCCCCACAGAATTTCACAAAAATAAACAATTTTCCCAAGAAAATAATACAAATAAAAGTGTTAATTATGAATGTGTATAGTAAAGTTAGGAGTGAGAGAGACGACGCACATTTTAAAGTTATGCCTTGTATTAAAATATAGGAGATATATTAAAGAGATAATGCTTATAAAACGTAATACATATGTCAACTACTATTATGGAGTTGATGAGGAGAGAAATTGGGATTGATTAATTAGACGAGATCTGAAGACACTGTTACAATATGGCTATAAGCTTACACAAACTGCACTGGACTGTAATGATTTTATAGAATAAATGGTGAGAGTAGAGTTATGACACGATGATGTGACACGATGCGATGTATGGTTGAATCTGATAGACTGATAGACTGATTCATGTCTGAGCTCTTACTGGCTTATATACAGGTTCCCCACTCTAGCCTGCTTAAGTGAGAGAGTACCAGAGAAAGCAAACTCTCTCTGGTATTCTCTCAATTAAGCAGGCTAGAGTGGGGAACCTGTATATAAGCCAGTCAGAGAGTACCAGAGAGAGTTTATTTTCTCTCGGTCGGGCTTGGCTCTCTCTCTCTCGCCGTTACATTATCTACAGAAAAAAAAATGTTATTTTTCGAAATAAAGAGATTTTCATTTATTCCAGAAACAAAATACAAGCACGCTACGCTTGGACATCTCTCCTACTATGGTAGGATAGATGATGCACCATAGGTAGGAGAGATATACCTCTCCTCTGTGAAGGAAACATGGCTAAAACATCATGGTTATAATATAAATGTTCATAGAACACAGAAGAACACGCAAAATAATTGAAGAATTTTGCAAATACGTTCGCTACTGATGTCTCTACCCTTCGACTAACTTGCATGACGCCATGTGGTGGCAAACAAGAGGGGATGTTTTGGGGAATCATCTGTAATCATAATTTCAAATTTGTTTGTTCAATATTATTGACGCTGTCTTCTGGGCTACAAAATTTCTATTTTAAAGAAAACTGTCAATTTCATAACTATTATATAAACGACAGTTAGAGAAAGTAGTGTGAGTGTTTCACAGCAGTTTTATTGGTTATTTTTAAGCTGATACAAAGGAGTGGGGATGTCCTCTTCTAAAGAGTTTCTTAATTATATGGTAGGGAATTTATCTATAATTAATTACAAATAGATCCTAATCCAATAATTTACTAATCAAGGGAGGAAGAAAATAAACCAAGTTAATACCATTGATTAATACAACTTTTTGGATTTGGACCCTGAGTGTTTAATTGAATATAAAATATAAAAAAAAAAAGTCTATGATGGTGGGAAGAAGACAAAGTAATTAACCGACTTGTAAAAGCAAGTCGAAAACAACAGAGAGGATGTATACGAAAGAGAAATAAAGGAAGAGAGAGAGAGATTGGAAGAGAAAAAGAGAGGGCGATATCTCTTATTAGCGGATGCTGGATAACATAATAACAAAGTTTAGAAAGTTTTTAATTCCTTTAAGTGGATTTTCTTTTCACTTGTTTTTTTTTTTTTTTGGCTTTTCTTTGAGAGTCACTTTTACAAAATCCTCTGCGACCCGGTCCAAAGAAGTCTCTACAATACAGCCACGGCCATCCCCCAGCAACGGGACACATACAACTTATTGTTTTTCTTCACAACAGAAATAACAAAATGGCAATGGTGATAAAGATGAGGAACTTCATTTTTTGTTGTCAGGGGGGAGGTGGAGCCTTTTTTCATTTTTTGTTTTTTCGTAGAGAAAGCAGAAAAGCACAAAAAAATTGGAAAGAATATTATTAATAAAAGGTAGTGAAAATGGAAAATTAAATTTAGATTCAGTTTCTGTTCTAGGTACTAAGAGAAAATTATATTTAGCTTATTATGCAAATAACAATAATATTATTCAATAGAGATACACACACTATACCCTTTTCCTGATTTAGCTTTCCCTCTAGGAGACGGTCTTCCCAGAATACTGGGAAAACTATATAAATAAGGTTATTTATTTATTTTTTTTTTTTGTCTCTCAGGCGTATCTTTTCCTTCTTTTGTTTACCTTCAAAATTTTCTTTTTTAAAATGCAATCGTGACAGATTTTTAAAAAAATTGAGTTTCCCCATAAATATATATGATACATGGAAAGAGTTTTCCCTGCACAAAAATGGAAACACGTTAAAATGTGATAAGTATCGTGTTATTTCTCTCTCTACTAAGTGCGGCATATAAAATATTATCCGGCCTTAATACCATCCGGCCTTAATACCAAAAATAAAAGGTTACTGAATGAAATTCTGCTTTTACTATCTGTGTGGCTTTCAACAAATTAGGTCAACAATTAGGCCATATTTTTTTTGCGATGCAAACCATCTTAGAAAAGTTCTAAGAAAACTAGTTTTTGGATTTGCACAATCTATATATTGATTTTTAAGATTGTCTATGATCTCGAGTGTCTAGACTATGGGTTAATAAGATCCCTAGCGCAACTGAGGTTAGTGCGCAAAATGTTGTCCGGGACAATTTTTGTGTCGCAGTAAGGCATGACGTGGGGAATTCCCTGGCAGGGTCAAGGCCTAAGGGGATCCATTGTTGTTAGTACTATTTATTCTAGTTTTGGAAGTGGCAGATCCAGCTAAACTTGAAGGGCGTTATTTACAGCCGCATGTTGCAGAGCCTCGTATACGCAGACGATATAGCCGTGATCTCTAGCAGCCTTGAAGGAGTATTACTTTGAGTTCTTTTTTTTTTTTGCTGCTCTAAGCGAGTTAGAGCAAAGGGCGGCGGATTATGGTCTAGATGACATTGTAAATAAAACGAAGAATATACTTTCTCTAGAAGAAGAAGTAAAAGTTTCGGAAATTTGAGCGTGGAGAGCCATTACTATGAAGGGGTATCCATGTTCAAGTATCTGGAATCTATCCTATCCAATAGGAACGAGGTTTAAAAGGATATAGAGCGCTGGCTTGCGGCAAATGTTATGCAGCAATTCGGTCTTCACTGAAAAGCAAAAATTATTCAGATCAGTAATAAGACCGATAATGCCGTAAACTTGGTGTTCACCCACGATACAATGACCAACCAATTAATTAGTCTCTTGACTTTTCTAAAGGATACTAGGGCTGATGTTAGAAAAAAATCAGATAGCACAAAGAGACCAACTCTACTCTAAGTAAATTTAAGTATTAATCAATTCTTTCCAGGTCATAATTGTCAAATGATTCAGACCATAAACTCCCGGTTAACGGTTGATGGCTGATGAACTTCAAAAAGATACTGCAGTATGCTGTTAATCTACTAATAAGAGAAAGTAGTGCGAAAATAATCGAAAAAATAAAGAACTGCAGATTCATTTACTTTTATGTAAATAATTGATTTGTTTTTCTTTTGAAAATATTCTAACGAAAGCAAGTGTTAGAAACCGGAAAACGAAAAAGTCCAATAAGTTTTACATTGTAAAATATTAAAACAGCAATTTAGTACGTCCTGGTGGAGGTTAAGTAATTTTTTTTTTTCATAAACTATTAAAACCACAACAACAATATATAGATAAGTATAAGGAAACGTTAAAAAGCTATTATATAAATATTAAATAAAGATTACTCACATATTCAATAAACATAGCGCTTTCTTGTTAATTAATTAATAAATTTTGCTTACCTGAAAAATAAAAATTAGTACATTAGTTTTCTTCTTTTCTTTTTATACATTAAAATTAGTTTAATTATTCAATTAACATTGGTTTCACCAAACTAATAAACATTAACATTGTTTTCACCAAACTACGAACAAAATTCAAAATTAACTTAGGCCAATAAAACAAATTAATATTGGCGCATTTCAATATAATAAAATATGTATGACATAATTTAGGATTCCAATTAAATTTTGTTTATTAATATGCCACTTTACTTAATTAAAAATACTAATGGATTATTTAAATAAAATTATTCTGGAAAAAAGTGAAATAAATTCAATGAATATTTCTCTTTTGTTTATTTTTTTTTAAACACACATTTATTATGCTCAGAACGGCCTGTCAAAAACATATTCGTTTCAATTGAATAGCATCATATCATTATTAATACATAGACATACTGTCAATCCACGTTTTATAATACAGATAATAATATACGTAGTTGTTCTTAAGGAATATGAAGAATTAATTTTTCATAATTTCACCTAATTAGTTGATTTTAATTATGTGCGGTAAAACAATAGATTGTCTATTTCCATATTTCAAAATAAATAAAATGGATGTTGAGGTTTGGCCACGAAAAAACTCTTTTTAAATTTAAACCAAAGTTTCGGCAAATGTATTGCCTTCTTCAGAGTCCGTACAAAGGTTATAATACGAATCAGAAAGAAAAGAAGAGAAAAACACAAATATAAACTTAAAATAATTTTTTTTTTTTTAAATAAATAAATAGATATTGTAAACTATTGCTATTGCTTCAGAACAGATCAGAAATAAACTATATTACAGCTATACACTATGTGGTATATATAAGAGTAAAATATGGAAATAACCTAACAAGTGTACTTAAAAAAATTTTCTGTTTGAATTTCTTAACAACTACAATTTAACTTATGATATACTATCACCAAGTGTTAACGGAAATTGGATGTGTCAAGGTTTATAAAGGGCTAGGAGAGCGGATGGGAAAACTGTGTCTTATAAACAATGTTGTTTAGGAAATTCCAAGAGACTGTTTGTTGTTGGTATCTGTTCTAAAATTGATAGATAATTTATTTTTTTCAATATATATCATTTCCAATATATTTCTTTTTTTTATTATTGTTAATGGAAAGAATTTTAGTATTTTCCATGTCAAATTCATGTTTGTGTTGTATGCAATGTATGGCTAGTGCTGTAGTCATGTCAGTCGGGTTTTTTTAGTTTTGCAGTCGTAATTATTACGTACAGTTTATTTTTTCAATATTGAGATGTCTATCCTATGTATGTAGCTGGGCAATGTAAACAATTTATTTTATAAATAACATCTGGTAATAAAGTTGTTTTTTTTTTACTGATTTGCATTATAACCTTTGTACAGACCCAGAAGAGGGCAATAAATTTGCCGAAAATTTAAAAGAGTGTTTTGTGACCGAACCTTAAACATCTATTTTACAACATTGAATATAGCACCTAATAAACCTCTCCATTGTCCTACATCCTATCGCCCCATTAGCCTCCTTCCTATTTTAGGAAGGGAAATATTCTCGAAAAAATTCTTCTCAATCGTCTCCTATCAATTCTAGAACCCCTTCGAATCATCCCACATCATCAGTTTGGATTTTGGAGTGGTCATTCTACTATCCAGCAGGCGCATTGCGTTGTAGATACCATCGCTACCTCCCTTGAACTGAAACAATACTGTGCTGGCGTCTTTTTAGACATCTCTAGAGCTTTTGACTGCGCGTGGCACGAAGGTTTACTGTGGAAGCTCAGGGGTCTCCTACCCTGTACCTACTACCTTGACCTGAAATCCTTTCTAAGTGATCGATTCTTCCAAGTCACCTAAGGCTCATCTACCTCCTCCATCTATCCTATCCTAGCCGGAGTGCCGCAGGGCAGCATCCTGGCACCCATCTTATACCCAATTTACACTGCCGGCATCCCCGTACACCCCAACACTAGCCTATTCACCTATGCTGATGATACAGCAATCCTATCACCTCACACCGATCCCGTTCTCTCCAGGCGCTCCTTGCAAATCCATCTTCACTCACTTGAATCCTGGTTACGAAATGGACGATAAAAATCAACCTTAATAAATCCCAATACATAGTTTTCACATTAAACAAAAAAGTACTCCCTCCCGTCTACCTGTTCAATATCCCTATTTCTCCCGCAGACCACGTTCGCTATCTTGGACTATACTTAGACAAGCGACTCACATGGAATCCCCATACGAGACTTAAACGAATCACCCTCAACCAACGCTTCAGACTTCTGGCTAGACTTCTTGACAAACGGCTCTAAACTAACACTTCTGAATAAAAGACAGCTTTACATCTCACTGCTCGCTTCAATTTGGACATACGGACTAGAACTATAAGGCACTGCTAAGCGTTCCAACCTCAATAGAATCCAAACCCTTCAGTCAAAAACCCTCCGTCGCATTGTCGACGCCCCTTTTTACGTCACCAACCGCACCATCCACAACGACCTCAAGATCCCGTTTGTCAACGACCTCGCAAAATCCCGATACAACAAATTCCACAGTCACCTATCCGTCCATCCAAATCCCCTCGTCCAAGCCCTCTACTCAAACTCACTCCCAGGTAATCCCCAAAGACGGCTGAAGCGCCGTTGGCCCCGCGACTTCCTGGATAACTAATGACAGTTATCACTGGATAACTGCCATTCATGACATTGCATGATATAGTATTCCTTATATCATATTCTTGTTGTATATATATAATGCCGTTGTAAATATTCAATAAAAAAGAGTATAGCAGTCGTAAAGAACACCAAAATTTCAAATAAGCTGAAGTATTGGAGAATATAAAAGACCCAATGTATTTAACTTACTTTTTATATGATTTCCTTTGTAAAATAATAAAGTGAAATGTGTTTATTGAATGGAATAGTTTTTCCTAAGATTTACTTAAAAAAAAAATTGAATTTAGATTGTGGAATTTTTGACACTAAATTTCAAATTTTATTTGGGTTGGTTCAATACTAGTGGCTCGATCTTCTGGGCTATAATGTAATCTCGTCTCTAGGTGGGTAGGTTGGTCCCGGTCCCCTAACCAACCACCTCTATATATTTATGTTAAGATCATTAAGTAAATTTTGATGTTAAAAAAAAAAAAGTTGCGATTATGTAGTTGTTTAAAAGTAGTTAGTTGAGGTCGAGTGAATGTATCACAACAGATTTATTTTGACAGATTTTGTGTTTATGTTTATTAACGAAGATATGGCCAAGTGGTGACGTGCTGTAAAATAAGTACAAACGCCTTTCTTTTTTATTCTTTTTTTTTTTTTATAAAATCCAGCATAGTTTTTGAAATAAATCCCAGCAAGAGATTTAGCGATGATAATCTTTGTGAAAATAATTAAAAGAGAGGTGGAGGGGGGAGGGGTTCTTTTTTGTTTATTTTATTAATTATAAAACGGTTTTAGACGTTGACGTATATCCGGTTGAGTTACATAATTAATGATAAATCTTACGAGAAATCTACATAATACAGTATTATAGATATATGTATGTAATATATGCTTACATCTCATATATGTTAGCAGATTGTATTATTATGTAAATCTTCGTACAAAATACACGAGATATATATATATATATACAAATAATTAAATCATTACATAATACCTTGATGAAGATATTTATCGTTCTCCTGAATAAATAAAGTTTAAGGTCAAACTTATTAATCCCTTTTAAGTTCCTTTGTTTTTTATTTATCGATTTTCGTCAATATTTAATTCATTAATTAATTTAAAAACATCTTCGATATTAGATGTATAAATGCAACATTTGTTTGATTTATTATATCTTTTTTTTTTTTTTTTTAATAGCGAAAGAACAGATTTGATTGCTAGTTATTTGTATTTACGAGTATTTCAGTATATTTCTCCATATAATTAACATAATATGATATAGATTCCTTTTGAAGGAGGAAAATTCGAAACCGATCAGAAATAATGTAAAGAAGTATATGCTGACAAGGATAAAATCTTTAGTTATACTAAATTCAGCCTTGCGGAACCATATCTACGACCATATACAATATATTCAACATATATATCCGGAGAAAGTTTAATTACTACATTTTGATAGAGTATCCCCTTACACTTATATTCTCTTAGACTTATATCGCGTTACAATAGTACTGTATTATACTGTCTATCTACCTAAAGATCGTTTACGGCTTAGATCATTAAAAGTTTTTAAACCGAAATGATTAAATTTTCAAGCAAGTTGACAGGTGCCAAAGAAGTAACTTAGCCAATTTAAAAAAATGTTTATTTTTTTCGATATTTCGAACATTTTTGGTGGCCTTCCTCAGGAACTGTCAAGGAGAGGTAGACGAGTTAATCCAATCACTTTCTTCTTTTTTTTTAATTTAAGGCGCGTCAATATCTATGATCATTGGCACCCGGAGCCTTCTCAGTGAACTGCCGGTCTCAGGAAAGTGTACTGTCGTTACAGACAACACTGTCCATCACCAGACAGTAGAGGCTCCTAGGAACGAAAAATCTAAGGGCGGCTTGCTGGATTCGAACCCGGGACCTCCGCATGGAAGTCCACTACGCTAACCACTTAGCTATTCCCTTCCCTATAACCTTCTTCTAACATTTAAGGATGTCCGAAATGTAGAAAAAATAAACATTTTTTTTAACGATGAAATATTTTCTTTGGCCCCTCCTGACAGCTCTATCAATTTGCTTTTTTTTCAATACCACGACCAAAATTAATTATTAATTGATTAAATTTTCATTTTATCTTACTGCGGTCGGGTCAAAATTTCCATAATTGAATTTTCACCGGAAATACACGGTTTTTGAGGTCCAATGAATATGAACAAAAATAGTTGTGGAGTGTTGTGGAGAAACTACCACGTTAAGTGTCACTTAAATGCAACCGTAGAATATTAAAGTTCCTACATTAAATACGTTGCTCTAAGTTAGAAAGTCGATTAACCGGAAATGCTAATTTACTGCATAAGTTCGTGAGATTTTGGATTTTTTGAGAATTGCTCTTTTTTATTAGAAATGTTTTCAAGAAAAGTGTATTTTTACTTTCTCTTATTTTACTTTCTCTTACTCCTAAGTAAGAGGAAGTATTGTAATCGATATCGAGTTTTCACCGGAAATATCCGTTTTGAGGTCCCCTGAGTCCAAAAAAGTGGTTTTTAGCAAATGGTCTGTGTGTGTGTCCGTGTGTGTGTGTGTGTATGTATGTATGTGAACAGCATAGCTCAGAAACGAAAAACCGTAGAAAGTTGAAACTTGATATTCCGTTTAGGTGTCACCATGGGATCTGACACTACGTTATCTGTCAAAATTCCTCAACCGGAAGTACCACATTACTCGTTGAATTTTTTACTTTTTGCGATTTTCTCAAAAATGGCTCCGACGATTTTCTTTAAACTTCAAATATCAACCACATATTCAAAGAGCTACAACTTTTATTTGAAAC
>JAAEAF010002966.1:0-42464 GCA_011037195.1 Triatoma infestans
AATATTTAGCTACAAACATTAAATAAATTATCATTCAATATTATGAATAAAGACTTTGTTTTTTTTTATGTATTGTTAAAAACATTCTAAGGACGTAATATTTTTCTTGAGCCGGGAGATGACATACAGGACATGCGGCTAAGTTGTGTAAAATTTAGCTTGAAACATTCTAAGGACTGTAATATTGTTTTTGAGCCGTGAGATGACATACAGGACATGCGGCTAAGTTGTGTAAAATTTAGCTTGAAACATTCTAAGGACTGTAATATTGTTTTTGAGCCGCGAGATGGCTTCCAAGTCGTGGGCAAACATTTTATAATATCTAGCTAAAGACTTTAATATTTTTTGATATGCAATACTTTGTGTATTTTTATGTATTGTTTCACTTTTTTATATTCAGTACTACTATGTTTTATGTATTTCACTTTTTATATTCAGTACTACTGTGTTTTATGTATTTCACTTCTTTATGTTTTAATGTTTATAACATTATGGGTGAAAAAAATAAGACAGAATGACATATTATAAGTGTTTATTTTCTATGATTATTTTTAATACATTTTTCACTATTCTATTTTACAAGACATAATTCTATTTAGTACAATAATATTTACATGATTTTAGAAATTATTTTTCTCTAGTACAGTTTTAGTAATCTATTTACAAAAAGACATAATAATAACATAATCTAATATCTACATTATCTCATCACATAAGAGTTTTTCCACACCAAATAATGGGCATGTAATACAATTGAAACACCAGAAAAAAGCATCATATAGCAAATCGGAAAGAAGATTAGTATTGTTAGTGTGAACAGTAGTACGTTGACATGTCCAAATTAAACCTTTAGGAGTGCTTGGCTTGAGCAAATTGCAACATTTGTCACAAAAATTGTAATAAGAATTGGTATCATTGTATAGTTCGTCAATGTTATTATGGGAAAGAATGTTAATTTTTTTAAAGTAATACAGTTCAATAGTTATTGTGATTGTTTTAAAGTGCTGCAATAATAAGGATCTGTTATCTGGGTTGCAATACAATACGGCAATGTAATCTGATAGAGGCATTGGTTGACCAGCTATAAATTCAATATTTTCAAAACAATACAAATCTATATTACATTTTTTATAAGTAGTTATACAATAATCAGAGAATGAATGAAATAATTTAAGCTGAACAGTATTAGGTATATCCAGTAGGATACAATAAAAATGTGTGACGCTCTTCATTATTCCACATCTCTTTTACAGTTTAAAAGAAGTTTCAAACTGTTAGTAGGGCTAACAAAACATAATGGTGATAATTATAACGTTGTGGTGCAAATAGTAAAGAGACGTGTTGGAATCAATTTAACACTCGCCAATGAACGAGCATCATCTACAGCAGAAATTTGGTGAGATCGTTTCATATTTGGGAGGACGAAAAATATAAATGCAGATGTGACGATGCTTATGGAAGACAGCACCCTCTCCATGTATCTTACGCATAAAAGGGAAAAGTGTTAACACTTAAGGAAACAATAGCAACAACACCAGATGTGATAATTAAAGAAATATATTTAAATAAAAACCAAATAATGTCAATTATACATAATGCTTGGATAATTAACAATTATTTACATAATTTAATGTTAATAATAACATTGGAAAATACTATGTATTTTACAGATGAAGTACATAATACTGAAAATGATAATTGTGTTGATATAGATATTAACAAACACAATAATGTATTACATGAAATATAACAATAAATGTTTTTTTTCACTATACCAAGTCTTGTTTTTTGATCCATCCTTTACTGTTCATTCCTAAATACTTTACCAACACTTTATCATGTTTTCTTGCAGTATTTTTTCATTTAAATAGACTTTATCATGTTTGACAGGAGATAATTCTTCACGATACCATTTACCTTGAATAATTTGGTTATTTTCATCTTGTAAAGTGTAAGTAGTTGGTTCTGTATTATGCACAGTATAAATGTAAAAAATTTCCGTAGACCAATTAGCCGTATAACCTTTGGCAAATACATTTTTAATCTTCGATATTCTAACAGCTGTGCCAACATTTAGAGTTTTCTTGCTGCTGCTCTTTTGTTTTAATAAAATATTTTTCAATATACTTTTTTCATTTCCTTTATTAACTTCAACTGGTTTCATTTTGATTGCGGAGTGAATTGTATTATTGTATTCATCGACAATTGGTGGTAATATATTTAAATATTTATACGAACCATTGTAATGAAACTGTTTATAAATTCTACCAAGTAATGATCTATTGAATCGTTCCACTATTGATGCTTTTATCGATGAATAAGTACTATAATGATTTATGTTATATTTTTTCATAAGCTGTTGAAATTTGGAATTATAAAATTCTAAACCCTTATCGGATTGAATATTTTTAGGCACTCTTCCAGATTGTTGGAATATCTTGTTCATAGAATTGGTAACATCATTAGCATTTTTCGTCTTCACTGGTACAGCCCAAGCATATTTGGAAAAACAATCAATTACGGTTTTTTTTTTGTTTTTTTTTGTCGGTTGTGTGTATGATAATGTACTGACGTGTAGAACGTGTGCAGGTACCCCATCCAATGATGGCCCTGTTGGAGTGATTTGTTTATGGAGTGAATAAATGAAATGTGAAGTGAAATGAATGTATGGGTGTGAATGTAATTATGCTAGTTCATAATGTCGTTCAGTGAGGTCTGTCAGTCAGTATGAAGTTTGTCTACGGTGGATGTAACAAGTCCTGTGGCCATCTCCGCTATAGTGTTCTTTCTGGTACTAGAGTTGTTTGTAAGTTGTTGATGAGAAGATTTGTATGACCGTTCAGTTTGACATGATACTTAGTGTACAGTCGATGTGCTCTTTGTTGTACTGTTTCAGCGTTGGTGTCTTTATGTATTGTTTCGTTTGTAACATAAAAAGGAGATGAAAGTATAGTCCGCAATGTGCGAGATTGGAATGTCTGAATTTTTTTCAAATGTGTCTGTTTAGCCGCTCCCCAAAGCTGAAGTCCGTATGTCCAAATTGGTTTTAATAGAGTCTTGTAAATTAGGAGTTTGTTGTTTACGTTTAATGTGGATTTTGTCTTTAGTAATCTATATAACTGTTTGAAACGTAAATTAAGTTCAAGTCTTTTAGTTTTTACATGTGTTGCCCAAGTTAGTCGTTTGTCCAAGTGCATCCCTAAATATTTTACCGAGTTACTTAACGGTAATGGTTCGTTATCATATTTCGCAGGTATATCTTCCGTCTTTTTTAGAGTAAAATGTACTGTTTTTGTTTTGTTTATATTGAGTTTACTTTTCCATGTGATGTTCCAGTTATGCAAATTAGTCAAATGCTGCTCCAATATTAATTTGTTGGTTATTATGTCTGTGTTGATAATAATAATAATAATAATAATAATAATGCTTTATTTCATAATGACAAAGTAATTACAAAATACATTCTTGACATTCTACGGCATGGTAAAACCGTCTGCCGGAGGTTGATAATGAGGAAGAAAGAAAAAAAAATAAAATAAAATAAATAAATAAAATAGTGACTAAATAAAAAATAAAAAAACAAAAAAAGGAGAAAGTAATAGTAATAATAATAACTTGAAATACTTGATGAACAAAAATGCTAATCGCTCAAAGATAATTACAAAGCGAATAATATTATGAGAATACCTATGTTATTATATAATAAATCAAATGTACATAACTATGCTTCAGATCAAAAATAAAAATTACAGAATGAAGGTAAAAGTAATCTAACAGAACAATAAAAACCAACATATTAGTTAATTAAATAAAATTAAAACTTTGGTTGATGTTACACAGAAAAAAAGAAAAAAAAGAAATAAGGATACTAAATAATAGAAACTAGGTAAAGTTAAATTCTTTAACTAAATTTTGGCGATAAATCCAAGCTTGTTGCGCAAATTTAATAAGGCTCATAAGCTTGTGCCCATTAAGAAGCTGAACTAACTGATCTTTTGATAATGTTTTTGCACCTAAATAGGGATATCTGAATTCAGAAAGTATCGGACAAACCCCCAAAAAGTGGAATATATCCTCCCTCACGCGGAGATTACACAAAGAGCAGCAACTAAGCTCTCTTTCAAACCAAGGGTTATAATTTAAATAAAGCAATTCACATCGTAACTTAAAAAACCAACCCAAATCCGCGAGTGAAACTTCCACTGTGCTGGACTCTAAATTTAAGACGTCTAAAGAGAAATTTAAATCTCTATACAAGGACACCCTGATAGACTGACGGGCTCTCCGCTCACATTCCTCATCATGCCTCATTCTCAAACGCTGCACCATGGTCGACAACTGAGCTTGCCACTTGTCAAAACTATCCAACCCTGAATCAAACTCGCAAGAATATTTTTCCGCCAAGGACATCCAATGTTTAAACCAGAGTACTTTTTTCTTAACAACTTCCAGCGCTACGATTCGGGCAAATCGATGTTGTGGGAGTTTAATAATTTTAGTAATATATCGGAAGTGCAAATTTAACGTAAATACATGAAGAAGAGTGGAGGAAGTTTCCAGAGAAAGCATATAGTTAGGAGTGTATGCAGGAAGTCCAAATAACTTTTTAATAAAAAAACGGTGAAACCTTTCTAACAAATCATACAGCTGAAAACCCCAGATTTGGGCAGCGTAACACACAATAGAACGTGAAACCGCTTTAAAAAAATTATATTTAGATGAAGGAGGCACTAATTTATTACAAACAAAATCGGACCATAACCTATTAATGCCAAACTTAGCAACCGATATTCTTTCAGCTAGATGATTAGACATAGATAAACGAGATGTCAGTGTTACGCCTAAATACTTGTATTGATTCACAGTTTCAATAGGCGTACCTTTGAAGAACCATCGTTCCTTTAAGGAAAGTCTACCACCCTTTCTAAAAACCAGGACCTTAGATTTGTTTAGGTTAACCGTGAGATTCCATTGATCACAATAGGATTCCAGAATACGAATGTTTCTCTGAAGGGTAAAAGGGTCTTCCGCCAGGAGGAGCAGGTCGTCCGCATACATCAGAGTATTAATTACGGTGCCACCAATTCTTACTCCACCCTCGAGCGCCAAAGGCAAATCATCTAAAAAAAGAGAGAATAGGATCGGACTAAGAAGGCAGCCCTGGCGAAGACCATTTTTAACTCTAAAAAACTCCGTAATTCCCACCCTACCCCTGACAGCGGAGGAAGCTTCAGAATAAAGGCTTTTTAAAGTGTTGATAAATTTTGATGATACACCCAAATTAAAGAGTTTCAGATACAGAGATCCTCGATCTACCGAATCAAAAGCCGCCTTAAGATCAATAAAAAAACAGTAAAGCTTGCCTCCGCGACGCAGGAGTTTAATTTCAATTGTGTTCATTAAAACAAACAAATTATCCAATGTCGAGTAACCTCTCCGGAAGCCAGATTGGCACTCACTCAAAAGACAATTATCCACGACAAAACTTTCAAGGCGGAGAAGTAAGAGGCCAACAAAAATCTTTGCAATCGAATCCAAGCAAGAAATGCCCCTATAATTGGCCACATCATCAACATTACCCTTCTTAAATAATGGAAAAATCAATGACCTACCAAAAGAAGACGGGGTACACTCCATATCATACATTCCATTGAATAAGACAAGCATTTTTTCATGGAAAACCTCAGGAGCATTTTTATAAAATTCATACGTCACCCGGTCAAATCCGGGAGCCTTATTGTTCTTAGCTTTGGACAAAACAATATGTAACTCCTCCAAAGTAAAGGGAGAATCAAGCATAACAGAGCGATTAAGGGGCTCAGCATAAATAACGGCTGAGGCAGACAGAACTGGATTTAATAATAATTTAAAATGCGAGGCCCACTCATAGAAATATTACTACTACAAATAAAATTTTTTCGTTTAAAGTGGGAAACTAAATTCCAAAAATCTTTAGAATTATCCAACGATCTAAACTGAGCGTTCAAGGAACTATAGAATTCTTTTTTCTTTTTTTGACACAAAACTTTATAGAAATTATTTGCTTCCAGATAAGCCCTTCTAACTAAATCAGAATTTGTCATACGAAACAATTTTAATAAAGCGAAAGATTTCTTTCGAGCTCTGAAACAATGAGTATCGAACCAACATTTCTTACGGGAAGCTCTTACAACCGAGGCAGAACCAGAGCTCCGAGGACATGAAGATTTAATTAAATTTAAGAGAACATCCAAGTATTCCTGAATACTTAAAGGAAAACTAGAAATTTTATTTGTGCTGGACTCTAAAACGGCTTTATATTGCTCTAAGTCCTTATTGAACCAAGCTAATTGGGGAAGTAATGGCAAAATATTTTCTGATGGGCATGAGAACAAAGATACCGAAAGAAAAAGTGGAAGATGGTCAGAAAAATTTACCGGCAATACTCTAAATTCTAATATACTTGGAATAAAATCAACAGAAACACAACAGAGATCATTAACGGAGCTCCCCATACTTCCAATAAAAGTGAGTTCACCATCCAAATCCCCATGAAATCTTCCGTTTAAAATTACTAAACCATAACTATCACAAAGGTCAACAAATTTAATGCCTCTCCCATTGAGTACTTTATCCTTAGAATTTCTGGTTAAACAGCAGCTTGGATTATCCAATAACAAATCATCAGGAAGAACCTGTGAGTTACCAATTCTTACATTAACATCGCCAATTAGTATAAATTTAAGATGAGAAAATAGCACTAAAAAATTACATAGCTCATTAAAATTAACATCCCAAAAGTTACAATTCAAATACAAAGGTAAAATGAATACTTCGGAATTAAAATTATTATTAATTGAAATTAAATTAATTCCCTCTAAAACACGAAATTTAACGCACTTATTATAAAACTTAGACCTAATAGCATATAATTGACCACCAATTGCCCTGCCAAATTTAGCAGATTTAACTGCAGGGATCCAACATAACTTATAATTAACAAAATACGTTTCATAAAAACTAAAATTATTCTCTTCGATAAATGTTTCCAATAAAATAAAAATATCAAAACCATTCAAAAATTCAAAAAAAAAGACATCATCAATTTTATTTTTTAAACCAGCTATATTGTAAGTTATAATAGACAATGATTGCACCACAGACTCAGCTGAATTGTCAGGAACCTGCCGGCAGACGACGAGATCTCATGGATGCAGTGTCTGAGATGTGGACGAAGTTTGTTGAAATACAGATGGTGAAGTAAAATAATCTCGAGGAAGAGAATCCGAGAGGACCGCCAGAAGAAAAGAAGACATGTCCTTGCCTACAGCGTCACTCAACTTAACAACTGCGTCCTCAGAGCCAGAGACAAGACTTCTTCCATCATGACTGAGATTAAAACGCTGAGCTTGAACAAAAAGACGGTCGTAGGTGACAAACACCTTTAAAGAAGAGTTCAGACGCAAGATTTCTCTTCGAACCAGAAGGAGTTTAGCCCTCCTTCTTCTCATATTCAGCGAATAATCTTGTTGTACAGAATAGCCTGTATTCTTCAGACGCCTTGCCGCCCTCATCACTGCTATTTTATTAGTTACTAATAAAAAGGAGGCAAGTAGGGGAACACTGCCAACACTCCTGGGTCCAAGTGGGGTTACATGGACATTTTCCACATTTACTTCAACTTGCAACATTTGCTTACAAAAGTCACAGATCAACATAGAAGGGTTATCATCCAGATTATATTTTAGACCTTTGAAAATCAAGTTATTCCTGCGACCCTTATTATCAAGATCGTCAATAAGATTTTCAAATCTTAAATTATCTGCCCTGAGAGCCTCAATTTGGCCCCTCAACTTAGAATTCTCCTCCCTAAGAGAGATACACTCACTTTGAAGCAACTTAAAATCCTCTTTGGTGGCTAGGTTGGCAAGACTCTCTACTAAAAGATCCTTCATTACATCCTTCATTTGAGCCAGAAGGGTAGGCATTGAAACTTCCGAAAGCGTCAAAGACGGCGTCACCTTATTTGATTCTAATGGCATTTTTTTAGTGACTTTTAATTCAGATGAAATGGCGTCTGGTGAACTCCTCGAGCGTTTAAAGCGACTGGTATGAGATGTTTCACTCGCAGTATTTGGAAGCATAAAAATTTATGCTAAATATAATAATTCTCAAAACAAAAGAAAATAAAGTGAAATAAGTAACTGATAAAAGTGATATTACTCCTGAATAAAGCACAAAAAAGAAAAAAAGACAGAACTCGCAGTTTTAATTCATAAATTACACTGAATGAATGTGAGTCGTATTTGAATAGATACACTGTAGGTTGCAGCACAGTCGCAAAGAAAGAGAAGAGAATTGCGAGAGAGTGAAAGAGAAATAGCTCTCCACTTAACAGTACAGACACAATCACTTGTTTACTTACTGACTTCTGTGGCCCCCACTGGTACAAAAGTTCAATCTTAACTGGACTAATAATACTTGCTTGAAAACAAAAAAAAAAAAAAATTATAGTAAGAAATTTTCCTTTTTTCTAATTAAGCTCAACAACAGTCAAAAAACAAGTTCAATAACTGAAAATAAAAAATTAAATTACGACACTTGGTATAAAATAAAGTTTCAACAAACTGCAAAAACCAATAGAAAAATAGAAAAAACTACGGAGCAAACAAAATAGATGTGCACACATTCAACACTCAATATCAACTCCCTGTGTTGATAACAAGTAGTGCTGTGTCATCCGCATAGGTCGCAGTTACGGTTCAATTACGGTTAAAATGAAAGTATTGTTTTTATTATACTTTGCATACTGCTTAACATGTAGTAAATCGATTTGCCACAAGTCATCAATTCCTTTTAGTACAGTTTTTCTCCTTTTAAATAGAATTCTAGCAGGTGCCATTAACTCATCAACTATTTCCTTTTTTATCGTAGACATGTTTTCATGGATACTGAAGAAGGTCTCTAAGCATTTGTGTTGTCACATTCATATGTTCAGGCCATTCACTTATTCTATTTCTAATCGTAGCAAATATCTGATGCAAAAGGTTCCTTTCATTTTCCACTCTTTTACTGTCATAATCGTTGATGTATTCTTGAAGATATGATTCAGTGACGATATCTTCTTTAAGAATAAACTTTTCCAAATATTCTTTATTCACAACGTCTAATCCTTTTTTAGGCGTATTAACTCCTGTTATTGTTTTATGCTTGAAGTCTATATATATATCATTGTCAATATTATAAATATCATACAAATCTTGATGATGATGTATTTCTGAAGATCTTCCAAATTTATCGATGGACATATCCTCTATTTGCACTGTTCCACTTAACTGATATAACCATCTTCCTTCAGCTCACTTATAATTGAAATTATTTCATTTCCTAAACTATTATTTCCACTTTGTTCCGAGGCTAGACATAATTTTAATCTGTCCACCAATTCATTAGGATCGTTGTAGTATTCGTAGACTACATCATCATTTTTCATGAATCCATATCCTTTTTTGCTAGGTGTTACTGAGAATGGGAACAATTTTGATATGATTAAATTATATTTTATCCCTCGATTAGCATTAATTGGTTTCTCTTCACTATAATGTCTTCTATGAGCGTTTGATAATAACAGAATTTCTTTGTATGATTTTAAATCACCATCGTTATAATGTTTGGGGTTTGTTTTAAACAGTAATTCATATAACCCCGTTGTTCCCTTAAATCTATATTTATCAATAATGAAATCATTATTAGTATTTATGGAAATTTCTTTATTACCTATTGTCATTTTTCCAGAATGAGCAGATTTTATACCATATTGTAAATCACGTGCTGATTGCTTTAAATTTATATAAGATTTTACCATTTCATAATCTTCCTCCTCTTCATCATCTTCTAATTCTTCTTCTTGTTTACTTATGCTACCATTCTCGTCTTCTTCTTGTTTTTTTTTTATCGGGGGTGGCCAACGCACTGCGACCTTGATCAGGTCTATTGTGCTATGCCCCCTGGGTGCCACAGGCCTGCCCATAGCACCCGAACGGATGCCCAGTTGAACATCTGTTCTACAATACCTCCATCAGGTTAAGATCCCTGAGAAATCCTAATACCCTGTCGGGCTCTAGAGAGGGTATGTCCCCCTCCTCCACCTGGTAGCTGCCCAGGTTCCTGAACCTTCTCTGAGTGGCAGCCTCGCAGTCCGTTAGGAGATGTATTGGAGTTTCCTCCAACTCCCCACAGAATCTGCATGAGCTGTCACTTTCCAAGCCCAGCTTCACCAGGTGTCCATTATGCTACCATCCTTATCATCATCTATTTTAGGCTTTTTCCTAGCGTGTCTACTTATTTCTTCTAAAGGTTCTATAACTGGCTTCAATTGTTTTTTAATCCGACTCTCTTGTTCTTGTTCTTGATGTTTTAAAGCTTTATATTTGCGTTTTAACGATTTAACAGCTTTTACAATATTTCTTGTTGTTTTCACTACGCGTTCCACAATTACTTTGCCACAATTACTTTGTCCACATATTAAAAAACGAATGAAGTTGGGGGAAAGTGCACTATGTCTAAATAAACTTCTTTTTTCCAGGTTTGAATCATTATTTAGAACGGGTAAAACTAGACGCTGTTTCTTCAATTTCATCATCACATGCGCATGCACGTACTAAACCATATTTCTAGAGGGGTGTATATATAAATGCAAGGAAACAAACTAATAGGATTTAGTTCACATTCATACACTGTATGTGTGCCACCGCCATCATCATCATGCATCCTCTAATAATTGACTTGCAGGGATATCAAAAAAGGAAAAGTTTTGATGATGATGATACGTTTATTGTTCGTGAGATGGCCATTGCTGACACAAACTTAAGCATCTTCGGATGTTGGATGTTTAAATTGCCAGACAATGCTAACAACTTATCCAGTGCACCTAACCGATGGTTAATGAACAATCATCATCATGGAATTGCATAAAACTGTATATGATTTAAAAGATTTTGGGTGTCCACCAATAAAAACATTGCCTACAGTAAATCATTTTAAGTGTAATTTTCATAATAATACTAAGTATATTTGTTCACTTCAATATGTGTATAGATTGGCCTCTTGGGCAAACATTAACAAATTTAAATTGGATCTTTTCAACTCTCAAGCTACATTAAATACTTTTACTAGATGTAATAATTACAACTGTGTTAGTAGAGATGTGTTAGCTTTTAATGGATTTGTTTATATTAAGAAAGATACAATAACATGTGTGTATTGTAATCTTGTATTAGATTTAAATATGGTAACAGATTGTCCTTGTACAGTGCATAAAAAGGAAAGCCCATACTGTTATTATATGAAATATATACTTTAACACAAAACTAATGCAACACATCCAACAAGAGATTAGATGTGTTTGTATTAGCAAGCTGTTACAATATAAAAGAAATGGAGGAGTGGACTTATGTTACATCACACCCTTTCTACCGGCAATTTCTACAAGATTTCTCCAAAATTACCTTAGGAAAAGATGGAGACGAGGCAGTTAAGTTCATGAGAATATACAATCGTATGAAAGAATTGGAAAATTATTCTAAAGAATATATTAGAAAAAGCAAGCATAAACCTTTCCATTATATAGGTTGTGTTTGGTCAAACCCAAAGTGTAAAGTAGGACCTGACACTTGCATATGTAGCCTTATCGGCGGCTCATATTATAATATTATTAGAGATTTGGATGAAATTTACCATTGTAATTTTCTTGATGTAATTATAAAAACAAAACATAATAAATAATTTATATAGAACTGATTTGTAAGATAAACATAAAATAAACAAGTTTTCTTTTTGAAATAATTGTTTTATTATGACTACCTTATTACAACAGAATTAAATACATAAAAATACACAAAGTATTGAATATCAAAAAATATTAAAGTCTTTAGCTAGATATTATAAAATGTTTGCCCACGACTTGGAAGCCATCTCGCGGCTCAAAAACAATATTACAGTCCTTAGAATGCTTTAAGCTAAATTTTACACATGGGTGTCATCTCGCGGCCAAAATTAATTTATTTTAGACAAATTTTGACCTTATATTTTCAAGCTAAATATTATAAAACAGCCGCAGTTCATGCATGCCCATCTCGCGGCTAACAAATATTTTTATTACCTTAGACTGTTTTCAAGCTAGATTTTTCAAAACGTAGCCGCGTGCCTCGCATGCCATCTCCCGGCTCAAAATTTTTTTTTTTCCCCAGGTTAAAAATCACTAATGGGTTTCATCGTAATTTTGTAGCCGCGCGCCAGACCCCTGCCTTCGAGCGTATATTCATAAGTGCCTGGGGCTCAAAAAAAACTGACCTAGAATCAGCAAATTACATCTACTTACTTAATTAAAATATATAATATATGATTAAGAAAAATTTAGTTTTTTATATCACTGATAGGAGGTGAATAGCTGCAGGGTGGGGTAGATTGAAGCCAAAGTGCTTCTTCAGAATTGCTGAGTTATTGTGATCTCGGAAAATGAATATTTTAGTTCAAAATCTTTTCAAAGTAGACAAACTGAATCCCATTAGGCTATGAAACATTTCAGTTTTCAAAGTTCTATTTTAAAACCATTTGCTAGACATGGTTTCAGATTTAGAGAATTTAGATCCTACAAAACCAACATTACGAATATAATAATTTTTTTATCCTAGACCACTTCTATATTTTCCAGTCATTTACAATTAAAATCGAATCTATGTTGCAACATTTTAAAATTTCGTTCTGATTGTGAGGTTTGTTTACGGTATTGAGTAACTATAAAAAAAATACGATTAGACTGAATAGTGATTACTTTTTAACTGATAGTAATTTCATTTCTGCAATTTTCTCCATAAAATCACAGCCGTATTGCACAAATCTTATATGTCTCGCTTCCTAGCGCTACAGCCCATTCAGGACCTAGGCTTGCTCGACAATTCTCCATATTCCTCTCTATCAACTGCCTCCCTCCGCTATCTTTGACTCAAATCCTCCTCTACGTCCTTATACTGTGGCCTTTCAGGACCTAGGCTTGCTCGACAATTCTCCATATTCCTCTCTATCAACTGCCTCCCTCCGCTATCTTTGACTCAAATCCTCCTCTACGTCCTTATACTGTGGCCTTCCTTTCTTTCTCATTCCCCCAATCTTGCCATATAGAAATTTTTTTGGGAACTCTTCCTATACACATCCTCTCCACATGTCCCAACCATCTCAACCTATCCATTTTAACAATAGCAACTATACCCGGCTGGCTATACTTTTCTCTAATTTCAGGGATGCTCCAAATTTGTATTTCACCGTTAACCCACTACAGGCCATACATTTTCCTCAATATTTTTCTTTCCCACACGTTGAGAAGTCTCTCACTCGGTTTTGTGAGGACCTACGCTTCGCTCGTATACATGACTACCTTATACACCAACACTCTCATACTAAGTGGTAGTGTGTTGAAATTTAAAACCTCCTGGACTGCATAGTAACAACGATTCCCTGAAGCAATCCTTGCTTTTATTTCTGTTACCATGTCATTATCTGAAGTAAATACGTCCCAGGATATTTCTTGTTCGATTTCCACGCGGGTTCGAGTTCAGCTGTGCTGCCGTTAGATGTTTTCTTCCTAGAAGCTTCTTCAGCTCACTGTCCGGTGATTGGCAGAGTTATTGTTGATTTGCCTCTTCTAAAAGATACCAGTGACATTCTCACCTAAGCGGTTTTAAGGTAACTTATTTTAAGCTCTGTAGCGAATTCTTCAAGAACTCTAGACATTGCTAAGAATGTTCCGGTTGAAATGACCACGTCATCGGCTTAGGTCATTTGCTGAGTGCACCGGTTGCATATCGTCCCTCCTATGTTCGTACGGATGTTCCTCATCACACCTTCCATTACGAAGTTAAAGCGGTTGGAGCTGGTGGGTCGCCTTGCCTTACGCCGTAGCCTAATGTAAATTCAATTGTCAGGCTATTCTGTACTTTTACCCGATACGTGGTACCTTGGAGAGTCATTCTGCACAGGAGAATTAATTTCTTGGCTATTTCATGTTATACGATATCTTCAAAAATCTTAGACATCTCTACACTGTCATATGCCTTTTTTAGGTCTACCAATAAATGATGCAGGCTAACATTATACTCATGTGCTTTTTCATTCATTTGTCTCAATGAGAATATGTTATGAACTGTAGATCGGTCTCTTCGGAATCCACTCTGATACTCACCCACTTATTTTTGTGGGTGCTACTCTTTTATTTAATGCAATGTACAGAATCTTATAGATTGTATTTAATAGAGCAATACCCCAATATTTGTCGCACTTCAGGTTGTCCCCTTTTTTGTAGATCGGCAGATAAATGTAACACTTCACTGTTCTGGCATTTTTTCTTTCGTCCAAATTTCATATATAATTTTTACGGTTTATCCCACAATTTTTCTCCTCCGTATTTAAGGATCTCTGCATTCATTCCATAACTGCTGGTGCATTATTATTCTTCAGGCCATGAATAATCTCAACAACTTCCTCTTTCTGCGGTGGGACATCCTCATCATTAAAATCTTCTTCCTCAGCCAACACATCTTCATCCATCATCTTGACGTCAGCACTCCTAGGATTGAGTAATTTTTCAAAATATCGTTTCCATCTTTCTCCAATGCTGTGATCATCTCCCAGAATATTACCATACTCATCCTTGCAACACTGTCCTCTAGGTTTGTACATGCCTTTAATTTCTCTCGAATCGTTGTAAAAGTACCTGGTATTTTTATTCTCATACTCTTCCTTTATTTTTCTATCTGCCTTACTTCGTATTCTCTTTTCATCTTCCTCAAGATCTTCTTAGCTATCTTCCTCTTTTTACTGTATTACTGTGTCGCCGGCTTCGTTCTCCTCTGAAACATCCTCTTTCTAGCTTCATTCCATTCTTTTAATACTTCTTCACACTCACTATCACGCCACTGTTTCTTAAAATTTGCTCTACTGATACCCAATAATTGCCCTACTTTCTCCGCCGAATCCTTCATTATGTTCTTCAACCTATTACACTTATCGTCACAACTGATACTAGATTATTGTTTCCTCATTGTCTTCTCTCATCTGTTTTCTCATTGTAAATGGTGACCATTAACTTTTCCTTCAAATTTCATTCTAATTTCAGCGTTACTCAGGCTCTCTGCATTATAACTTTAAAATCAGTCTGCATACTCTCTAGGCCTCTTCGATACCTTTTGTCTACATTTAACTATTACCAAAAAGTGATCTGAATCACAAGCTGCTCCCCTGCAGCTTTGAACATCTAATATGTCCGCGTCATCTCGAGAGTCAATCAGAACATGATCTATTACAATCTTTGTGAGTCCGTTGGGTGACACCCAGGCTTCTCTGTGTATCTGCTTTGTGGCAAATTTGTACTACTAATAAAAATACCACTTGCCATTGCGAAATCAATTTCTCTTAGCCCATTATCATTTGTTAGATCATGTTTACTTTCTTTTGCTATTGTGGGTCTAAAAAACACTTCCTTTCCGATTTTTCCATTGAAATCCCCCAAAATTATCATAATATCGTATCTGCGTAATGCATTATACGTGCTTTCTACCATTCCGTAGAATTCATACTTCATCACATCTTCTTTTTCTTCCGTTAGAGCATGCACTGTTAAAATTGAGATATTGAAAAATCTAAGTGTCGGCCTCACCTCACATATTGTCCCGTTTACCGTTTCGTATCACAGTGTAGCATGACTAATTCTATAGGGGATCATAAAGCCTGTACCAATTCTTTTGCTTGTTTCCACAATTTGCCATAACATAATCGATCAGAAGAACCATTTCGTTTTCACGCTATCTTATTTCCTGAACCGCAGTTACATCTAGCCTATATTTCTTGAATTCAGCCTCCAAATCCCTACTCGAATCAACCATCCACGAAACTTCTTACATTCCATGTAACCAGTGTTAAGCCATGTTCATGCCCGATATCGTTCCATATAATCCATTCGGTTTTCCTTGTTTGAGCTTCCGTTACAATAATTTTTTGTACAAGGTAGGGCTGTCAGCTCCACGCTCAACCCCCATCCTGGAGGACCAGATCATTTGATTTTGGATTTTCTCTTTCCAAGGCCGGCTGGCTTCATTACACCATACAGAACCCGACCTGCCCTTGGTTAAATTTCTGAATTTCCTTCTCCTAGGTAGACTGCCTTCACTACGGCCATGAGGTCTGTCTCCCCCGGACACAGTTTAACGTAATACCCAGCAAACATTCAACCTTATAATTATATATAAAGAGCCCTATCTATTTTGTTTGAAACATTTTGGCGGGAAAGATCTTTTAAATAAATTATTGTAAATAAACTTTAAATAAAGTTCCTAAAAAACACATTTTATTCGGTTTAGACTCTCCCATTACATACAATGCATTAGAGGCATGTATAGTGAAAACAATCATTTTTCATTTCAATAAATCAATTAATTTTCTTATTTAAATGGCTTCCCATTTAAAATAACTGTAAGAAAATATGTGGATTTGTCTATTTGAAATTCGAGTCAAAATCCTAATATATTTCTTTATTCCCTCCCCCCTCCTAACACACTTATTCCGTATATCAATATAAGCAATTTGTTCGTTTTATATAATATATAGCTCGACAACTTACGTTCTGAAACCCCTAACGTAATATAAGGGGTGCTGTCCACTACCTACCTAAACATTCTACTAGTGATACAACTGTTATTGCTTTCATAACTTTCATTGTAGCGGCCAGAGCTCCCATTCTTCTGCGCTTGCGTGGAGAGTTTACAGTCGTTATATTAAGTTTAGATTCCCCTATCATTATTAAGTATATATATATAGAAAGCATTTAAGCATTTATAGGAAAAATAAAGAATTACTGATTGAAAAGTGCATGCAGATCATTCAGTTGATGGGTAGTTTGATTAAAGTCCTTGCCTACGCTGACGACCTGATGATCTCCAGATTAATTTAAGCAAAACGAGGATAATAGTTTTAAAAAACGGGAGAAAGCCAGCGAAAGGGGAAATTTCACACTTTGAAAAAACTGTATATAAACAACTAATAGCGGTGTGACCCTAAATTCTAATTTGTCCCTGATCCATCATTTAAAGGAAGAAACTCAAAAATCGAAATTTGGGATAAATACTTTCAACAAAATCTTGTATAACAAAAATATAGCCTTTTCTTGCAAGCTAAAAATCGTTAATGCTATATCTAGGTCCTTAATCTGCTACAGTTCGCAGAAATGGGGTTTTAGAATTACCCTACCGTAGAGACTTTACTTTGATTCTATTTAAAAACATGCTTTAACTTGCCAATGAATACTCCAAATTTCGTTTTATATTTAGAGATTGGTATCTTTCCGATTTTCCTGTATATGACTAAATTGAATTTGACATATATACGTAAATATTTACAGCTTCCAGCGCATAAATACCCACGTATTTTTATAAAAGAGATTATTAAAAAGAAATTGTTTTTTTATATGACTGGGAGAATCATTGTTTAACATGTAACATTGAGCTGTGCGGCCTGTTAAATAAGCAAGTTATGTGTAGAAAACTTTACAAAATAAAGTAAAGCGAGTATTGTTAATTATTAACTAATAGAAATTATTCTTGTATTAGCATTAAGAAGAAAGTGCGAACATGGCATGCCAGTGTGCATGCAACATAAATAAGTGGCAACCGTGACAGGACTTTTTTTTTTTATTTGTTTGCTTTGTAATTGGTGTTTTTTCCACTCGTGAAATTGGAAAAAGAGTTGAATCAGTTTGTTAATTTGAGATCGGCGGTTAGGGGAACATTTACTAGGCTCATTCCATCGAAGAAGAACTGAAAGGTGAATAAATAAATAAAAGAATATGCAGGTATCTTTAATGATGCTACAATAAAAGAATGAAGAATTATTGAAACTTGACACAGCTGTCGTTAACCTGAAACTCGCCGGAGACGAACAAGAATTAGAAGAAGACGTTATGAAGGGTGAATTGTATCAACAAAAGTTTTTAGAAGTTCAGGTTAGTATTAATGAAGTTATTTCAGATCTAGATAAGATTAGTGATGATACTTCCAGTATATTAGCGCTGGCAGTAAAAGAAAATTTAAATTGCCTAAATTAGAGTTAAGAAAAGTTAGTGTTGACATTAAAGAATGGTTGCATTTCTAGAGTCAGTTTGAAAACATAGATCTTGACCCTGATATTGCTCCTGAAGATAAATTTCAATACCTTATAGAGTCACTGGGAAGGGCTCTAGAGCGAGGAAGGTAATCGAGAGTTTCCCAACTGCTACCCAGTATTATAAAAACGATTTTGATAGCCTCAAGTCCCGATTTGGTCGGGAAGAATTATTAGTTGAGGTGTACATACGAGAACTCTTGAAGTTGATGTCACAGAATACTTCCAGTGCCGATGCATTAATGTCCTTAGGCACCGTTTGTGATAAGTTGGTGTCACATATCCAAGCGTTAGAGACACTTGGTGTGACCACTGACAAGTGTGCAGCAATGCATTTCCCTCTGGTAGAGTCTTGTTTTCCTGAAGAACTATTAAGAGTCTGGGAAAGAAGTTCAAATTTTACTATAATCACAGAGTCTAGGGATAAACTAGAAAGTCTAATGATATTTTTAAAGAATAAGGTTGAAACTGAAGAACGAATTAAGTTAGCTAAAACCGATTTTAGACTAAATAATGAACTTAAAATAAGTAATACACATGGACTCAAAAGAATATGAGCCTACTGCAGCAGGATTGATTATCACTAATTTTGAGAATAATAAAGTAATTTATATTTTTTGTTGAGGTCAGCATGAAGCCTCGAACTGCTTCAAGGAAAAAAAATTACATTGGCTAATAAGCAAAATTTGTTAAAGGAAAAAGGCTGTTGTTTCAAAAATGCACACCAATGCAAGCCAATGCAAACTAGTAGTAAAATGTAACATTTGTAATAAGGGGCATGGTGTCCACAGTGTTCGGAGTTGCTACAAATAAAGCCACGGCCTCGAAATCGACAGATCGTGAAGAGAAGAAAGCAAAAGAAGAGTGAAATTCTGAAACTTTGGCAAGTATGTCTGAAACTTATACGGTATTTTTACAAACTTTGGTTGTAAACTTGAAATACAACCATTCATTTTCTCACGTAAGAGCACTGATAGATAGTGGATCTCAGAGATCTTGTATTCTGAAAACACAGCTGTTCGCATAGGATATATACACCTGTTAGAGAGGTGAAATAGCATACCACGTTGCAGGGCAGTGATGACAGAAACAAGGATACCTGTTATTATAAGGTAGAATTGTCTAATTTGAACAACATTTTCCGTTGTAATTTCGAAGCATTCGATCAAAATGTCATTTGTGGAAATATTCCTTCTTGGAGGAAGGAACTGACGTCTCTGAACATATCCCTCACTGATATAGAACATCCGAGACCTATTGAAATTCTCTAGGAGGTAAACTGTTTACTGGGCAACGAAGATTGTTAGATTGTGGATTAATAATTGTGGACACTCTATTTGATTGGACCTTGATCGGGAAAACGCTAACTGACAAGGAAAAATAGAAAGTGGCTATGGTGGTGACCTCCATGTTTGTGAAAGAAACCTCAATTTCAGATCTGTGGAGCCAATTTCTTTGATGTAATTGGCATTACTGATCCCATCGCCCAGCGAGATAAAATATCAAGAGAGGTTCAAACGAAGCCGAACGTCAACTTAGAAAGACGTTACGAAGTATCCCTTCCCTGGACAGAAGATCATGTACCCCTCCCTACGTACAAACATTAGCATTGAAAAGATTGGAGTCCACAACCAAAAGACTACGGTCAGCAATTCTTACCATAGTTCATATGGTTTTCGATGCTATCGGTATCATTAGTGCTGTTCTCCTTTTTCCCAAGATATTACAGCAAAAGATGTGAAAAAATGGAGTTTCATGGGATGACGAAGTTGACGCTATATCTAAGAATGAATTTATACTTTGGTTCGAAGAACTCTCACTACTGAAAAATATAAGAATTGAACGTTGGTTTAATTTGTCCCACGACAACGTGAACGGTCTTAGCATACATACATTTTGTGATGCTAGCCTTCAGGGTTATGCTGCTGTGGTATTCATACGATTGCAAACTACAGAAGGGATTAGAACGCATCTGTTTGCTGCAAAATCAAGGGTAACATCCACAAAACAAGTTTCCATTCCTCATTTAGAACTAATAGAAGCAAATGTGGGAAGCAGATTGTATAATTCGATACTCCAAGGACTTCTATGGAAGATATAGAATCTCATTTTTGGACAGATTCGACAACTGTTTTGGCTTGGATCCAAAGAGAAGAATTATGGTTAGTCTTTGTTAACAATCGTGTATGAGAAATAAGGAGTCTATCGAAGACGCACTCCTGGAAACACATTCTAGGTTGTGACAATCCAGCGGATCTGCTGTGTAGAGGATGTTTACCTAAACAATTATTTTTATCGAGATAGTGGGAGGGCCCGCAGTGGCTCAGAATGGCTTACGAAGAATGGTATTCTTTCATTATGATATAAGATGAAGGTGCTGTATCACAAGAAAAGAGGAAGACCGAAGTGATCATGACCAATTATGTTAGTGACAGTACTATAGAGCAAACAAAGAAATGTGATAATGTGATTTAAACAGTGAAGAGGACAATGAGCACTGTAGCTATCATAGTCTTCGCTGGTGCTCTACTTTTTGACAAGATGGGTTCGAAGATTCTTATATAACTGTGTAGTAGCGAACCATCCGAGGAAAGTTGGAGAATTAAGTTCTGAAGAAATAAGAGAAAAGAAGATCCTTCAGTTTATTCAGGAGGAGTCTTTGTCGAATGGAGATGATAGGAGGCTGAAGATATTAAGTACATATAAGGATGAAGAAGGATTGATTAGGTTCCGCCTGCCTGTGGTTTTACCTTGTAAACATCCAGTTGTTAAGAGACTAATATTAACAGAACATCTGAAAGCATCACATGCGGGTTCACAAATTTTATTAAATATTTCAAGAGAACACTACTGTATCTTGAATGCCAGAATAGCCATAAGATCTGTTTTATCGAAATGCTCTGTCTGCATCAAGTATGAGGGTAAGGGATAGGATGCATCCAGTGCTCCTTTACCAGAAAATCGAATCAGAGATTCAGCTGCATTTGAGACTGTGGTTGTCGATTTGGGTTGAACACTGTAATTAAAGGAACGGTCCAAAGCCTAGATTTATGCATCTCTTCTTATGCTGTGTATAGAGCCAGACATTTAGAGCTTTTGTCTTCTGCCTCAACCGAAGTGTTTGTACAAGGTAGAAGATTTGTGGCTAGACGAGGAGCCACCCACAGTTGATAGTGATAACGGCACTAATTCATTGGTGCCTCAAATTCGCTGGAATCAGTTGATTGGGACAAACTGGTTCAGTATAGTGCGGGACAAAATTAGAATGGGATTCAACCGCCTCCCCACAGAACTATGGTGACATGGTTTTTGGGAGAGATTGGTGCGGTCTATGAAGCAAATCTTAAGGCAGATACCATTTAACCTTTGAGAAATGAGTACAGTTTTCTGCTATCAGAGGCAACAATGAATTCTAGACCATTCTAGACCTCTCACCTATATATCCGAGAGCAGTGGTGAACTCATCCCTTGTCACCTGCTCTTTTCATTCAATGCATTCGTTCCTTTGGTGTTCCTGAGATAGATGCTGTAGACGAAAACCCTCTTAACAGGAGACTGAAATAAGAATGAAGCTAAGGAATGATCTTCGTAAAAGGTTTGCTATGCAAAAATTGTTTTCTAGAAGGTCCCTCTTGGTCTTCAAAGGCTAACTACTAGTAGGTAAGTTAGAAGTAGTTAAACTAAGAACTTAGTTTGTTGTTAGAATTAGTTAAATTAGGATTAGTTTAGTAAGTATTAGTTAAGTTAGAATTAAAGTAAGCGATCATTAGGTTAGGGTTACGTTACTTGGTAGAGAAATAATTTAGAGTAACTAGATTAGGCGAGTTGGAGTCAAGGCTGGAGAGGAAAGTAGAAAGCTCTGAACGAGAGGCTCTGACTGCCATGCGCCCCAGCTGGACTAGGAAGAGGATGACAGGACGGGTGAGAAGAGGAAGTGATAGGAGAAAGTGTGTGTCTGAGGTCAGGTAACTGTTGGAGCTAGAGGTGAATAGTCCCTTTTTTTTCCTGAAACAACAATCAGAAGAAACAAGAAGCAGGCGGTTGGCCGGACCAGTGGGAAGAAAAACAAGCCAGAAAGGAAAAAAAAACCAAACACCTGAAGGGGACCCCAAAATAAAAATTAAAAAAAAGTGCCATGTAACTACCCAAAGACACAAATCATATTTTTAAAACCGTTACATCTGAACTAACCCAGGTCTGGTGGTTGATTGGTCGTTGTTGTGGTAGTGGGAAAGAGAATATATCTATTTGTTTTATAATTATTTATCATTGTATGTGTATAAAAGAGAATTATTAATTTGTTTTGTGCCGAGTGGGTTAATTTTCTTTAGTTTTATTTAACTAAGTCAGTTCCATTTTATTTGATTTGTGTGTTTTTGTTTTAGTACTAAGAGCTAATTGTTGTTGTGGACGTTGGTTCCGCAGTGCTGGAAAATATCAGAGACATTTTTCGTGATAGCCTGCTTCATTTTGTGGGTCATCGACTGGTTTCGGGCGTTCGCCTATCTTCAGGATACGTTTGTCAGACAGTGTGATAGCACAGACTTGCACAAAGTAAATTCAGTTTATACACTGATTGGTCTTTTTAATTGTATTTTTAAACTAAATATTTTTAATTGGATACTACATATTTTCACATTCTGCTTATTCTTATTATTTGTACTTATCCTCTTATTTACAATATTGTTTAATTATTCAGTTATAAACATATGGCAACTCCTCAGACGGTCGTGTAACCATGGGTATTTCTTCGGAATTGTACTTGGAAAAAATTATTTTTTTTTTTGTTTAACAAAAATTAATAAAGATTATAATTTTTTTTTTTTTTTTTTTCAAATTTAAGGCGTCTCAACATCTGTGGTCATTTGCGCCCGGAGCCTTCTCAGTGCACTGCCGGCCTCCGGACGTGTTCTCTCGTTACAGACAACACTGTCCATCAACCGGACAGTGAGCTTAGAGGCTCCTAGGAAGAGAAATCTAAGGGTAGCACGGCTGGATTCGAACCCGTGATCTCCGCGTTGCTAGTCCGCGCGCTACCACTGAGCTAATCCCTTCCCTTTTTATTATTATTATTATTATTACTATTATTTATGAGAATTTGTGTAAGAGAGACCCTGCAGTAGTATTTTACACCAGATTTTCATTAATTGTATATTCTGATTACGAAAATATATCAGTAAAAATGATCGAATTATAGAAAACAGTGATTCGAACGCTTACAAGTTGGACCGATATGAAATATTTATACATACGGTAAACAAAAAACAAATCATTCTGAGACGGACAAATATATAAAGGTGCATCTATTCTGAAATTTATCTTTTTCATATTTCTCAAACGCGCCTCAGTGAGAGATGCTGCAGATAGTTTTATATGGGTGCGAAAAAAGAATACAATAGCAAAGACCCGATCATAAATATGATTAGCAATACGATTTTTAAGTTATATCCTTTTTTTATTTTTATTTTGCATTTTATCCGCAATTAGAAAGAGGAGCGCTTGCAAGCTCCACAAATTTCAATGATAAGTAAACGCAAAATAATTTTGGAAATCGGAAAATCTTGTTAGAATACAGAAAATTGTGTAGATCTTGTGGTTGATACAGTACACAGAAGATGCCTTTAGAATGTGCTCGATAGTGTAGCTATTCTTCAATTTTACTGTTACCTAATTCTGTCTTTTTTACATGTAAAATAGATATATTCACGATATGGGCCATACCTAATTTCAAATGATTCATGTCGAGGTATATTTCTGCTAAAGCCAGAATCAAAAAGTAATAAACAGATTAAATATATCTGTATGACCATTGTGAACACAATAATACAATTATTGATACTATGTATTGTTTGGCACAGCCTTATTAAACATTAAATTTCACATGTTTTTATTAATTCTTTTTTTAGTTTTCACATTAATTTTAATTAAACACAGATGTCCAGGAGCCCTAAACATTGCAAACATTGGTTGGCTCGTTCCAATATTCTTCGATTAAAAAGTAACATTTTTTAGTGGATAAATCGTATGCTGTTTAGCCATGTATGCTTATTTAACTATGTAAGACAGTAGAACAAGTTGTTTCATGTTTAGAAAGGTTTAGAAAAGCAGATTCAACTTGAATATTACTAGCAAAATTATTATTGCAATTCACAATATTTGTAATACGATAGCTTCAGTATGTTTTAGTACATAATGTTTATATGTTTATATTCTTTATTTATATCTGTGTTTTTCTTGGTTATTCGACAAATTGAATCTTAGTTATAATAATATAATAATAGTAATAGGGTTTATTTATTAGAAAATACATATATAATAAACTAGAAAAAAGATAATACTTAATAAACTGGAAAAAAAGAAAAAAAAACACAAAACCCATAGGGATTATTCTCCGTCTGCTGAGTTGCAAATTTTCAACAAAACATAAAAGATTCAAACAATATAAAATAAATGAGGAAAACAAAATATCTCTTCCTTTGATATATACAATACTTGTAATCACATACGGGTAATAAAAAATACATACATAAATAAAAAATAAAACCTTGGTATTAATAGTTAAATTCATTACCTAGAAATTGCCTATACAGAAGAGAATCTTTCAAGTATTTACAAAGGATATACCAATTTTCCCCATTCAGATATCTACAAAGTTCCATTTCATTAAGAACCTTCTTACCGAAATATTTTAATCTGAAGTAGATAAGACTGGACACATGATATGAAATGAATAACGTCCTTTACTTGTTTCAATTATTTAACAATTTTCGAAATTCCCGAACAAACATAAAATTAAACTCTAAGTAATAATAATAATTGTAATAATGAAAACAATGCTAGTTACCAACTTCTTTACTTGAATGGACAAAACAAAAAAGGAGGAAACAAGACAAAATTCATAGTTAATTAATGAGGACATAGGAGGTCTGTATTAAATGGTAATAAATGGTCTGTAATAAATGGAGGTCTACAATTCAAATTTAATGTTTCCGTCTTTGATTTTAAAATTAGTCTGGTATCATTAAAATTTGTTAAATAACTGCAGTTATAATTTAATTTTGGGTAAATTTATGATGTGTTCCTGCTAATGCCTTCACTTCCGCATTTAATGTAAATTCATTTTCTAGTTTATTTAGTATTTTATTTATTTCCCCTTCGATGATTCCAATGAATTTTTTCACTTCTAAACATTTTCTTCGAATTCTAATTGCAACATATAATTTGGGGTATTTGTAGGAAGTCGGAATGATTTTTTAGAAAGAACCTTTGTCATTTTTTCGCATAATCATACTGTCTATAACCTCACAACTAGGCAGCATTGCACATAACAGTGCAAGATGTGGCATGAAACAGTATTTTTAATTTAAAGGGATATGCGGGTTAGCTATTAATTTCGACCAGGTACAATTCAGAGCGAATTTAGACAATACTAATTTTTCTTTTAAATGTAATTAACGGACAGTGAAGGCATCAGAAGCGTGAGATACGTATAATTTTAAACTACATCTATTGTTTGGCCTTCGAAATGCCAGCTTTCATTTTTTGTTTCCTTTATTGATCAACATATATTTACAATCCACAAGCTGATTAAAAAAAAAATAAGAAAATTACAGCATTGTTCCGTCTGCCGGGGGTTTTCTTATGTAATGTTCTCTCTGTACAATTCTAACATCTTGTACAATCTCCTTTCCAGGAACTCAACGAATCAAGTTTAAATTTAATTTATAATTTATTTTATCAGTATTTCCTCCCCACTCGTTAAACCATGACCAATTCTGCTTTATCATTTCCTTTGTTACAATTGTACACAATCTATTATCTTTATAATTGAAAATTTTTATTATGTAATCAAAATGAATTTTAAGCGTGTATATGTGAATTAAATTTCTTCCTGTTTCTAAATAAGTGAGATAATTTGGTGTGTTTGGCGGTAATTTAAACATTTTTGTTATAAAATATCTTTCAACTTTTTCAATTTCTTCGTAACGTTTATATCCCCACACTTGACACCCGTAACTAATTACATTTTTAGTTTGAATTTGCTCTGTGCAAGTCTGTGTTATCACACTGTCTGACAAACGCATCCTGAAGATGGGCGAACACCCTAAACCGGTCGGTGACCACAAAATGAAGCAGGCTACCACGGAAAGTGGCTCTGATGCTTTCCAGCTCTGCAGAACCAACCACCACAATTACATTTTTATTTGTCGAATCACTTTAATTTTTTATTGATACAGTACATTTAAATTGCCAAACAGTTCCCTACCTCCACAACATATTTATTCGTACTTTCGCCTTGCTGACTTTTTTTTTAACATCGTATTTGGTTTTCAGACTGTTGCACATTACTAGACCTTTTCGTTTTTAGTGCAAATTTTACCCGTTATTTTTTTAAAAAACCATAATTTTGGATTTATTTAAGTTTATAAGCAACTTCCATGTTTTAAAATATTTTTCTTATTTGCCTATCATGTTCTGCAAACCAACCGCATTGTCAGATTTAAGAAAATATCGTTAGCATATGCCAGCATATTTACTTTTTTGTTCCCCACAAAATTCCTTCCGAGTTCTCCTACTAGATCATTTTAGAAATTAAATAAATATGTGCTTAAAATACACCATTGCTTAGACTCCTAACTCATCTGTCTTATCATCTGTCGTAATTCCCGGTTTCGTCTACACCAATGCCTCCGTGGTGTTATAAAGACTTTTGACAGCATTAATGAATTTAGTATAAAAACCACATTGGTACATTTTATAAATTAGTGCATTCCTGTCTACGGAGTCAAATGCTGCTTTGTAATCAGTAAACCATAACCATCATCCCACGAAAATATATTACCATCAATGTGTAATTTGTCGGAAGTGAATACCTTACACTTGAATTAATATTCGGATTAAGTCGGCGAATCTCTCTTCTCCTTCGAACATTAAAAGAAATAATCTTGAGAAAACTTCCAATCAGTTCCTTTCAGTAAAGACAAAAATTTTTGCAAAATATAATTAGCAATATTTTCATTTCTGAATACAACTTTTATTAACTTATTCCTCGCAGTAGAACGCTTTGCATAAATAGAAAAGGGGCCGCAAGGTGGACGGGAGCCTGCCCGGGAGGAGTATATGGGGATGAACATCATTCCCGAGAAGAATATCAATGCTACCAGGCTTATTAAACCTTCTATCAGCCAACCGGACGTGTTCAAGACGTGCCCAATAGTCCGGTAGGGCCCTGCACAGCGTAGGGGGAATGATGCTGCCCAACACCAGAACTGGGATGGAGAGACGGGGGGGATCACCGCGATGCCACACGGACACGATGGCGCGGTAGTGCGAGCGGGTGGAGGCGTTTGACCCCAAAGTGTATATGTTGGATTCGGCGGACTGGAGCGGTAGATGAAGGCGCTGAGCGCAGGCGCGGGTAATGATTGTATCCTGACTCCCGGAGTCAATAAGGGCGCGGACGATGACA
Source organism: Triatoma infestans (assembly GCA_011037195.1). Lineage (NCBI taxonomy): Eukaryota > Metazoa > Arthropoda > Insecta > Hemiptera > Reduviidae > Triatoma > Triatoma infestans. Next base: position 27,653 of record JAAEAF010002966.1, read on the forward strand.
TAATAAGGCGGGTTTTCTAAACGAAGGGGTGCAGTAGGCATGAGTATAGTGGGTGAAGGCGAGCGGTTTGAAGTGTTGAGGGAGAGCGATCGTCAACATCCCCGCATAGGCGAGTCGGGGAGCGAACGCGTCCTCGAGTGGGGAGAGACGGTCGGCGACTCCGGAGTTCAATGAGGGGCGGAGGCGACGGACGGTCAGCCCACTAGGCAGGTAGAGGAGAAACGGCACTTTCAGACTCTGGGTGCGAAGGGGGAGGCGATGATCGAGGGCTGGAGGATGATTGGTGCGAAGATGGATTTGGAGCTTGCGCAACCTGAGACGGCAGATGCAAGATGGTATGGTGGCGACGGTGCACAAATGGCGTGAGTGCTCGGAGCGACAGTGATCGTGAAAGTGGCCACTGGTCAAGCAGTTTCGGCAGATATGATTTTCGACCACGAAGGTCCGCCGCAAAGTAACAGGCATGGTGGTCAGGTTGGCGGCAATAACTACATTTGGAAGGAGGGGGAGATTTTCGGTAAGAAGAAGCGGTAGGGGGGGAGCCTCGAGAGGAGATGACCGGAGGCGTGTGGCGGGGCGCGGTGGGGGAAGACGACACTGAGGGCGAGAGCCATCGGGGTGGTGTGGAACGAGAAGGGGGCGCGGGAGAGCGAACGGCAGATGGCGATGGACAGAGCTGTAGGGCGAGAAGTCATTATAGCAGTAATCCCTTGAGCTGGGACACCGTCGGGAATTCCCAGTCAATGTGCCTCTCTTCAAAGGCCTCCTTGCTTGGAGGGTCTAAATGTCTAGCGAGTAACGAAAAAACTAGAAAGGACGCCAGGTCCTGCGCGACAACTTTAAGCAAGGCTTCAGAAGCCTCGACCGCACCCGCCAAGAGCCGCTCGATATATTCGGCGGACAACCGAGCGCCACGCGAGGGGGTTTCTAATAACCGGGACAGGAGTGTTTCGGCAAATCGCCGGCGTTTATCAATAGGTCCTGCAGAGGACGCCCCTCGTGAGGAAACTGTCCCTCCTCCGGTGGGATGTTAGCAATGATGGCTCTGGCCGGGCCGTCCAAGGATACAAATAAATATGGAGTCGCTCCACATCAAACAGAGAGAGCTGGTCTATAACTAGGGATTTGAACAAATCCCTGAATGTGTTATGTATATCTAAACCTTATCGTATCAAGAAAAAAAGCCGCCTTGCTTACGTTCCCATGCAATAGAAGTAAACACTACCTGCATTAAATGCGTCACATGAGATGTAGTAAACAACAAGTGGCAAAGAATATAAATACAACCAACTTGCTGTCATCGTCACTCTGTTGCTCTGTCACTTAGACATACATTGTTCTTAGTAGGTTCTTAGTAGGCTTGTTGCCATTCTGTTTGTACGCTCTCATTGGTTTGATAAATAAAGTTTTTTAAAAACAATTTATCAACCCTAAACAATATAATTGGCGCAGTCGGTAGGAACTGCAAAGAAGACATTGCAAGAATACTCCGTTTGGAAACATTGCAAGAATATCCTCCGTTTGGAAACACATCCCAGGATTGCAGGACTACATTGAGCAGTCACCCAATCCTTCACCGCAACGCAGATACAAAGAAAAGAAGCTTATCTTTATGGGACCCGCAAGTTGGAGGACGAATACCTTTAGCAACTTGACATCGTCGCCGGACTTAGGCGTCTTCGTAGTTCTTCTCTAAGATTAGCTGCAGAACCCAACGCAAGCAGAACACCCCCAGGCAACCAGAGTCACCGCCGAAGCAGTCTTCACAGAGCCAGCAAAGCTAGATCCCGAAGTTCAGCCCAGGCAAAAATTTCGAGTTGCAGAGGGATGGCTACCACCCTTTTATTGTAAGTCCACCTTTGTACACTCTATATACTAATTGTTTACGTCAAGCGAATATTGATATTGCAATTTATAATTTTGTTTTCGCGAATGAATATCGATGTAACAAAATTTTAAAAATCAAGCGAAAATTGAAATTTAATTTAATAGAAATTTTAATGATAAAAGAAAAAGAAAATAAAAGAAAAGAAAAAATATAATAATGATAAAATATATCAATAATAAATATTAATTAAAACAATAATAGAAAATATTTAATTTGCGCAAATATAAAAGAAAAGAAAAAAAGAGAAATAAAGAAAAACAATTGATAATAATAATAAATACATAATCGACGCAAATATAAAATAATAAAATTATAATAAAAACAAAAAGAAAAGAAAAACATGGACAAAAAAAAGAAATGATTACACAATATAATATGTATATTAATTTTTATACTAATCATTTATATCATTTATATTACTTGTATACTAACCTTTTATATGTGCATGTTAGCTAAGTAAGAATTTATATTTTACACTATATACAGGTTTTAACAGCAACCTCTGGCAATACTTCGGGATATGGTTTGCCACTTCATTTGGAACAAAAAATTTCTAATAAACCATGGTTCGATTCGTTCGCCTTCAAAATTTATTCTTCATTTTCTAAAATTTTCAATTTTCCTACTTTTTCTCATAAAATTGATTATATCTCAAAAAGTTTTTAACATAAATCATATTCAATTACATCTTTGGAAAGAAAATTAAATTACCTATAAGAACAGAAGTTTTATTTTAATTGAATTAAATATAAGGTTTTTTTAGAGACATTAAACTCAACTCTACAGCGCTTCGACTGTTAAAAACCACTTTTCAATAGTATTTTCTTATAAATTTCTTCAAGGCTAGCGTATGGTACGGGTACAGAAAAAATATCTACATTTCGCCAGCTTTCCAACGATAATAATATCATAGGGTTTCTTTCTTGTTTTCTTGAAGAAAATGCGAAATAAATGTAAAAAACCACAAAATGAAAATTGAGAGCTGTTACAAAAATATCCTAAGATTAATTAATGATCCTGGAATGAACTTTGGAATTGTTATCTCACGATAGAAATCCGTCTAATTCTAATAATCAGAAACATTTAGTCGTGATTTAGCTGGTCATACATACAAAAAGCCAGAGTTCTTTTTTATAGAATAGCGAGATATGGTTTTTATTTGTGGTTTTTGTAACGGCAGCACGGAAGCTGCAGCTGAGTATACTAGCCGCTGGCCTAACAGGAAACCACGTAAGCAGCGTATTAAAGACTAGGGGAAACCGGTTCTGAGAATAAATACTCACAGAACCGGAATAAATTCTCACAGACTTTACTAATCTACGGACTGACCATTTAAAAAAGGAAGAAAAACAAGAACTAACCAAATTAATTAAAATATACAACGATTTATTCCCTAAACAAAATGAATAACTAAGTTTCACTAATAAAATAAAACATAAAATACAATTAACAAATGACCATCCTATTTACTCAAAAATCATATAGATACCCAGAAGTTTACAAAAACGAAGTCAAAAATCAAATTGATAATTTATTAGAAAATGAAATTATTCAAGAATCTTATTCACCCTGGTCCTCACCCATTTGGATTGTACCCCAAAAAAATATGCCAGCGGAAAAGAGAAATTTCGTATGGTGATTGATTACAGAAAATTAAATGAACGTACTATAGACGATAAATTCCCTATCCCCAATATCACGGACATACAAGACAAACTAGGAAAGTCCATATATTTCACCACATTAGATTTAGCCAGTGGTTTTCATCAAATTGAAATGAACGAAAAAGATATTCCAAAAACCCTTTTTCAACAGTCTTCGGACACTACGAATTTAAATGCATGCCGTTCGGATTGAAGAATGCATCTTCCACGTTTCAAAGACTGCTCAACTCAGTCCTACAAGGATGAATAGGCAAAATATGTTTAGTGTATCTTGACGACATAATAATAATCGGCACTTCCCTCCAAGAACATTCTCAAAATATCGAGAAAGTATTCAAAAGACTCCGCGAAACAAATCTCAAAATTCAAATCGACAAATCGGAATTCTTCCGCAAAGAAGTAGCATATTTAGGACACGTAATTACAAAAGATGCGTAAAACCTAACCCCGACAAAATTGAAGCAATAAAAAACTACCCTATCCCAAAGACAACAAAAGAAATTAAATCATTTCTAGGATTAATCGGATATTATAGAAAATTTATCGATAACTTGGCGAAATTAACGAAGCCATTTACTAATTGTTTAAAGAAAGGAAAATCAATAAATATACGCGACCCCGAGTACATCGAATGTTTTGAAAAATGTAAAAATTTATTAAGTAATGCACCAATTTTACAATACCCCGATTTCAGTAAAAAATTCACATCAACGACAGACGCATCACAATATGCATTAGGCGCAGTACTTTCACAAAATAATAACGGGAAAGACCTACCCATAGCTTACGCATCAAGGACATTAAACGAACATGAAATTAATTATTCGACAATAGACAAAGAATTATTAGCAATCGTTTGGGAAACGAAATATTTCAGACCGTATCTTTATGGCACAAAATTTACAATCAAAACAGATCATAAACCACTTACATGGTTATTCTCCCTCAAAGACCCAAATTCAAAATTATCTCGATGGAGAATAAAATTAGAAGAATTTAATTATGATATACAGTATAAAAAAGGTTCAACTAACACTAACGCAGACGCATTAAGTAGATCGAAACCAGAAACAAGTCCCCCCAAAAAAAAAATAAACTTCAAGAAGATAACAGTAGTATCACAGCAGAATATGACGAAAATGATTCTGAAAATACAATACATACAGACAAACAATACCCAATCAGCGGGATCACATATACAGAAAACCCTGTAAACATAGCTGAGAGTTTCCCGAGGCTTAGAATTGGGCATACACGTATGACCCATGGGCACCTCTTAATAGGAGCCAGAAGACCGAGATGCTCATGGTGCAGAGAAAGACTGACTGTATCACATATATTGGAAGGGTGTCAGGCACTGCGTCAATATAGAGAGCAAGCAGGCCTGCCACATGATTTGCGCGCAGTGTTAAAAGAAGGGTCTTCCCATAAAGAAAGGCTATTTGTGTTTTTAAAGAGAATTAATGTTTATTACAAAATTTAGGATTAGGTTTAGGTTAGTTTTTTATAAAAAGGGAGAGGAATAACGAGTACTCTCCCTGCGTGTGGTTGCAGAGTTTGAATGTATTTAATGGTATGAATGTATTTATTAGTGTGATTGTATTTATTGGTATGCTTGTGTTTAGGATTAGGTTTAGGTTAGTTTTTTATAAAAAGGAAGAGGAATATCGAGTACTCTCCCTGCGTGTGGATGCAGAGTTTGCATGTATTTAGTGGTATGAATGTATTTATTAGTGTGATTGTATTTATTGGTATGCTTGTATTTATTAGCGAGTGTCATAATTTTATCGGAATGAACGACGGTATGAGTGAGTGTAAATAGTGTACATATTTTTAGAATTTAGGTAAAACAATTTTCAGGGGAAGGAATATTTATAAAAGTACTTCCTCTTAAATGCAAATAGCCTTCAGGCATGAAAATATATTTTAAAATGAACGAGTTGAGTCCATCTCTGATAATATAAAAAGAGTAGTATATTGTAAACAAGAGTCCAGATACAAAATTCAATACAATTTAATTCTAGAAGGAATATTTACGCGTAAGTGCCCGAAATAGTTTGATAAATAAAGGGTTGGCACAACCAGGTATTCACACTCCCCCTGTCGACTGGATCGATGGCCAAGAGGGGATGTGTGGAACCTTGTTCTACACCGGAGGCTCCAATATACCTTGCTAGCAAGGTAGTGAATTGGACGCCATAAGGTGAAGAAACTAGGTGCCATCCCAGACTGCGGAGACAAGTTTGAGAAGAAGAAAAAATATTGAAAGGCGCTAATTACCACAGCGTTCGATGCGCCAAAAAAAAAAAAAAAAAAATATAATAATTATTAATCCTGATGAAAGGAATATTAATATTAACTGCGATAACAAAATAATAAACCTTGTGAAAACAGGAATATATAAAATAAAAAATAATAATTGTATCATTGATAATAAAAAATATGAAAATATTGCTATAGGAAAGGAAATCCTAATGGATTATAATTATAATTATAATAAAAAGAATAAAAATCTGGTGTGAAACACTCACACAACTTTCTCTTCTTACTCCAGTTCTCAAGAGTAGAAGTGACAAATTTTATAGTTTGCGTACCAAATGTAATGAAATCCGTCGAAAGCGGGAAAAACTGCTCTGTTTAGTAAAGGCGCACTTCCGGTTTACTAATTGTCTTGAAACTCGGAAGTTCAGCCACCCATGTAGTGCTATGTAATTATGGCTGGATGCTAGAATGGTATAATCAACTGTGAGAGCACTTTAGAGGAAAACATAAGCCCAGGCCTCCCCTAAAAGCGTCATTTGAAGAATGTTGCCAGAGAAATGGTTTAAATAAAAGTTGTAGATGTTTGCATGGCGAGTTTATATTGGTAGCGTGAAGGAAATCGTCGGAGCCAGTTGTGAGAACAATGAAACAAGAGAATAAATCATTAAGTGAAGTGGTAAAGTAAACGCACTTTCGGTTATCATAATTGTTTCAAGCTCGGAATTTCAACAACATAGTTAAATCTGATTATTTAGTTGTGAGAATTGTCTAATTCACTGAAATTGCGCTGTAGATGGAAATCTAACCCACTACCCAATGAAAACCCAATATCGAACCCCACCTTCCCCCATAAGTGGCCTTAAATAAATTTGCCCAGAGAAATGTTTCAAATAAAAGTTGTAGCTCTTTGTATGTGTAGATGATATACCATGTTTGAAGAAAATCGTTGGAGGCATTTTTGAGAAAATTGCAAAAACGTAAAAAAAACCACTAAGTAAAGTGGTACTTCCAGTTGAGGAATTTTGACAGGAGACCCACTGTCAGATGCCATGGTGATACCTAGACGGAATATCAAGTTTCAACTTTCTACGGTTTTTCGTTTTTGAGCCATGCTGTTCACATACATACACAGACACACGGACACACAGACACACACACACACAGACCATTTGCTAAAAACCACTTTTTTGGACACAGGGGACCTCATTTTTGTACTCAGGGGACCTCAAAACGGATATTTCCGGTGAAAACCCAATATCGAACACCACCCACCCCCATAAGTGGCCTTAATGAATTTACCCAGAGAAATGTTTCAAATAAAAGTTGTAACTCTTTGTATGTGTAGTTGATATAGCAAGTTTGAAGAAAATCGTTGGAGGTATTTTTGAGAAAATTGCAAAAACGTAAAAAAACCACCAAGTAAAGTGGTACTTCCGGTTGAGGAATTTTGACAGGTGACCCACTGTCAGATGCCATGATGATACCTAGACGGAATATCAAATTTCAACTTTCTACGGGTTTTCGTTTTTGAGCTATGCAGACGCACAGACACACAGACACACACACACACAGACCATTTTCTAAAACCACTTTTTTGGACTCAGGGGACCTCAAGACGGATATTTCCGGTGAAAACTCGATATCGAAAATTTGACACGATTACAATACTTCCTCTTTACTAGGAGTAAGAGAACGTAAAAATATTAAAATAAACAATTATACAGAAATGGTATTAAATGAGTTAAATAAAATAAATTTGAAACCCAAAGAGGTAAATGAAATAAAAGACATTGTATATTGGAATAACTCTTATAATTTTGTAATTCTATATATTTGTGTAAATATAATTGTATTACTAATTGTTGTATATCTTATATTTTATAAAAAATGTTTAAATAATATTTTTGTAAGGACGAAACAAGGAAATGGGCAATCACCAACCAAAATTTCTCTCTAAAGAGAGGAAGTGTTATATATATCTAATCCTGATCGTATCAAAAAGAAAAAGCCGCCTTGTTTACGTTCCCATGCAATAGAAGTAAACACCACCTGCATTAAATGCGTCATAATGAGATGTAGTAAACAACAAGTGGCAAAGAATATAAATACATCCAACTTGCTATCATCGTCACTCTGTTGCTCTCTCACTTAGACATACATTGTTCTTAGTACAGGCTTTTTGCCGTTTTGTTTGTACGCTCTCATTGGTTTGATAAATAAAGTTTTTTTTAAAAACAATTTATCAACACTAAACAATATAATTCACGCAAATCATGAGGCAGGCCTGCTTGCTCTCTATATTGACGCAGTGCCGAACACCCTTCCAATATATGTGATACAGTCAGTCTTTTTCTGCACCATGAGCATAAAAAAACAAAAAAAAAAACTCCATTATATTGATACTATCTCGCCTTCTACATTTTTCTTGTTCTCCATTTTCTCTGCATCTTCAGGATGAAGAAGCGTATTAAGAAATTTAGAACATTTCCTGCAAGTTACACCTTGGTATTTGTCTCGTGAACTTCCTTTTTTGAAAGCAGTGGCGTTTTTTGAAGCAATTCTACAAAGACACAACCAATTAATTTCGAAAATGCGAGTTTGAACAGCAGAACAAATGACATCAAACATTCTATGTGCTTTTCCACAATAATCGCATGGTTATGTCAAAGAAGATAATGTTTCCTTGTTTGGCTGAGCTTGATTGCCTGTAACCAATGATCTTGTTTGTACGTTTTCGATAATCTTAAGAGATGCTTCATTTAATTTTCCCATCACATCCTTTCTTTCTTGGAGAATTGTCACTAACTATGTCATTGAAGGTACCTCGTTTATATTTCCTAGTTGCTCCCAACGCAGCCTAGTATTTTAGTCGAAGTTTCTTGTTATTGTTTGCACGAGAAGTGAATCCTATTGATCGGTAGAAAATTCCATTGATTTCAATCATCTAAGGTGTGATGACACGTGTTGACTAGGTTTTGTAATTGATGAGGCTGTGCTTTCTCTACATTTTCAACATCTAAGATTGCCTTCAAATGCTTGTTGACAATCCGCCTTTTTCTATCGAAGCGTTCTTCAAGCGCTTTCCGTGCCTGCTTGTAATTGTCGTTCGAAATTTCCATTGCCTTTATGGCTAAGGCCACATCATCTCTTAAGGCTCTAATGGGATACCAAAATTTATGAATGGGTACTACATCTATCCTTGAGTCTACTAAAGAATTGATTTATTTTTTAAAGCGACGGAATTCTTCCCACTTACTATAAAAAGTTGGAAGGATGATTTTTAGAAGTTCAACAATACCTCTCTGTAATTCTGAATTGTTAGACTTTATTGATTGCAAGTATTCCATTTTCATACGCTAATCTCTTGTCCATTATCCACAACAGTACTTTAGTAAACTCTAGTTTATCAAAAGTTTCTTATTAATTGGGCGATTTTGCGTCACTACTTTAAAAAAGGCTACTGACATAAACGCTGTAACCGAATTTAATGAAGTAGAGAGAGAGAAGGCTCTTTACAGATCAAGGGCTGCACATATCTGGTACAAAAAATTTAGAGAGGATGTTATGAGCCTGGGAAGTAAGCTTCATCCAGGATGTCCTTTCCACCTAGATTCATCACTTCTGGTGACAACTGTAGAGATGGAACCTCGCATCAGCACCATAAAACTTTCAGGTGAATTAGGTGTTCCAGTCAACCATAATTAGTTCCGAAGCTGCCGAAACGTAGAAATCAACTTTAGGCCCTACAAACCGCACGCCGGTTTGAAGTGTAAAACCTGATTGCTTTTTGTATCATCAAACAAATTGTTACTTGCGATGATAAGTGAGTTAATAAGACAACGAACAAAAAATGCCTTAGATCAGTCAACTAGCTGTACTGTCCCTCGAAGAGAAAGATTTGAGAAAAAAGTTATGCTGTCAAATGATGGATCTACAAGGACGTCTTTAATTTTGAGCTAGTTTTGCTAAAACCATAACTTGAAATATGGTAGAGCAAATGACGTGATTTCTTTTTGTTTTCTTGATCAGTTTAAATGCAAATAAGATTTCAAGTTTGAAGATAGTCGTTTACTACATGGAAAAAGAAAGTGTAAGAGGGAACCCTAGATATTTATAATCATTTACTACCTGGATCTGCTCTCTGCCTAAATGCCATTTTTCTATTTTTGCAGGCCTTTCTCCGTTTCTGAAAATCATAATCTTAAATTTCTCCAAGTTAACAATTCTTAAATCCCAGGTCAGCCAATATTCCTGAAAGGAATGAATCATTCTTTGTAAGGAGTAAGAATTTGATGCAAGTAATACTATATCATCGGCATATGCAAGTCATTTCATTTTGGTATCACTTTCTATACAAACTTCCCCATCTAAATAGCATCATTTACATAAAGAGAAAATGAAGTCGGACTGAGAAGATAACCCTGTCTTACACCTATTTCAGTGAAACAACTTACCTTTGGTATTATGTAGAAGTTTTTAACAGATTTTACAATTTTTTAATAAAGCCTAAATTATAAAAGGGCATGTCCGATCAGTACTGTCGAATGCGGCTGACATCTTTCTTACTGACTTCTTTCTTACCCTCATCCTTTCTTCCCTCACAAGAGTTTAAATCACAAAAGAGTAAGAGTGCTACCATTCAGCGATCAAAAATGAATTTAATTTCAAAAATGTATCTTCTCCCATTATTTTGCCATCTCTTAGCAGATTGTATCCTAAATTTGTACACAGAGTGCAGAGTATCGAATTATAAATTAAGTAGTTCGTTGGTAAAGTTTATTAATTGTAAAAGAGGTAATAAATATTAAATAATGTATTTATTTATGACATTTGTAGATTTATATTGATTCAGTTAGCGAACATCTGGCAAAATTCAGCTAAATTATATTTAATTTAAGGTAAATTAAAGTAAAAATTATATTTAATTCAACAAGATGTGTTTATTTAACATAAAAAAAATAAAATAAAAAAAATCACTTCTAGAAGTGTGTAGTTTTCTCCTTGTTCAATTGATAGGAGCTTAGAAATATGATTAATTAATTATTTAATATAAAAACGACTTTTTAAATTCTTAATATTCGCCAGGCAATGTATTCTAAAAGACTTCTAGTATCAGATAATAATTTTACTGTTTTTGCCAGGGAAGCAAGTTCATTGTTTTTTTTTTTAATTAAAGCGAACTCATTAGTTGAAGGAGACTTCACTTGAAAGTATATCTGACACAACAAGGAAAAAGAATTACCTTCATGCTTCTTATCTCTGTTTTTAAAATTATCAGTTCCTCTCATTATTTGTACATAAATATTGAATTTGCACTTTATAATGACATATAATAAATATTAATTTTCTAGCTAATTATATAAAGTCATACTTTATGACATTAAGTCATAGATTCAGAAAGATTAGGAATTGTTGACAGATAATTTTATCGATAACAATTCAATGAATTGCATGAACTTTTATTAGCAGTTATTTTTACGAATGTGAACTATGAAGTAAATAAATCCCTATCATTCGTACAAGAACTATTTCGTAATATTAATGAGCGCTACTTTTCTTGACTCGCAATTTTACATTATATAACCGTAATTGAGAATACTCGACACTGTTGAAAACCTTCTTTACTTGCAGTAGCTAATTTATTTCAGTGCATGGGTTCATCCAATAATCGGTAAGCTGTGCTTAGGCCTCAGATATGTCCACTATACTCCTCGTTCTCTCGCATTCTCACAATAGACCCTGCATAGTTAACAAATTTTCTATTGTTTGAAGCATCTGATAACACGGTGCTGCAAAGGTGATTTTTTTATTTTTTTAATCTGCAGTAACGTAATTACACAAAGTAATCATTACAATACTAAAAACGCAAAAAATTGAAATTTCAATCCAGGAAAAGGTTTGGCTCAGTGATAGCGCGCCGGACTAGCAACGCGGAGATCGCGGGTTCGAATCTAGCCTTGCTACTCTCAGACTTTCTCTTCTAGTAGCTGCTACAGCTCGCTGTCCAGTGATAGACAGTGTTGTTTGTGACGAGAGAACATTGTCCGGAAACCAGCAGTGCATTGAGAAGTATTCGGGAGCAAATGACCACAGATGTTACGCGCCTTAAATAAAAAAATTAAAAAAAATCGCCTGTATTTTTATGAAGAAAATCGCGAAAACTTAAAAAATACTGTTCAGTAAAACCGTACTTCCGGTTTGCTAATTTTCTTGGAACTTGGAATTTGGCAATCTATTTATTTCAAGATAGCAATTTAAAGAAAAACATAAGCCTACTCATCCCTCAAAAGTGCTTTTAAATGAATTTTCCCATAGAAATGTTTCAAACAAAAGTTGTAGCTCTATGTATGTGAATGTGAAATTCCTAGTTTAAAGAAAACGTTGGAGTCGTTTTAGGGAAAATAGGTGGAAACTGTTAAGCACTTTTCAATAAAATGCTACTTAAGTTGAGGAATTTCGATAGTGACTTAACGTTGGATCTCAAGGCAATACGTAAACGGAATATCAAGTTTCAACTTTCTGCAATTTTTCGTTTTTGATCAATACTGTACAAAAACATATGCACAGACAGTCAGACACACATACACACACACACACACACACACACACAGATACAGACCCAGATACAGACCATTTTCTAAGATGCACTTTTGTGGACTGAGAAGACCTCAAAACTGATATTTCTGGTGAAAACTCAATATCGAAAAATTTGACTCGATTAACTTTGGTTCCTCTTACTATCAGTGAGAGAAAAAATTTAAAACAAATTTAATTGTCACAACTAACACTCACATTTACTCTATTTGTATCAGTATATAGTCCATTATACTTAAATACTTCCATGGATATAATTATTTATTAAGAAGACACCGACAGAAACAGAAATAAAAATACATGCTAGAAAATATCGCCTTATTCACTGTGCACCAGCAGTGAATGGGCACTAACCAAATATTCGATTGTTCTAACGCGTTGTCACATTGAACGTTTTAAAAAAAAAATGTTTATAGCGATTGACATTATACAGATATGTTATAAGTAGGTGATGACGTTTTTTAACTTCTTTTTATTGGCATTAAACTTGTCACCGAAACATGATTTCAACGCAGAGAATGATCGGCAAATACGGAGTCTCAGGGATTATGTTGATAACCTAGATAAGCTTATTTTTGAAAATACTGATGTAATTTTATTGAAGCACACGCGATTTGAACCTAAACCACTTACACCAAATGCAAGGATGTTATTATTGAGTAGCACACATGAAGCGAATTGCTTCTATTGCAAATATTTTAGGATAATGCTCCATCACGTCAAATGAATTCAGATTGTTGAAGCTGCATAAACAATTGTCCGTTTTGTTTTATTATCAATGCTAATTTCTTTTATTACAAACGTTAACATATTTAAGAACTTTTTAATTATCTTTCATTTATTTCTTTATTCCGTATCTTTGGTTTTATGTGAACTTACAAAAAAATCTCGCCATAAATTTGCATAATCTCTGCCTAATATATTTTTGAGATGCATTTACTTTCTCTTATGAGGAAATTGTTACATCGTATGAAATTTTCGAAGTTGAGTTTTCACCGGAAAACATATTTTGAGCTCGTAATAAAGTTTTAAAAAATGATCTGTTAATGTGTTTTTGGTGTGTGTGTGTGTGTGTGTGTGTGTGTGTCCGTGTGTATGTTTGTTTGTGTATAAAAATAAATCTCAAAAACTGTAGGTATCACATGGGTCTATGGGGCAGGCCTAAAGTTAAGATTAAAGCCAGTCTAGGGAAGTACGGTACGGTGTTTAAGGCTGAAGTCGTGACGTTACAATTCTGCGCTAGGGAGATTATAAGGCAAGGCATAGTGGGTAGAAGAGTGGCCATGTACTACAACAGTGAGGCAGCCCTGAAGGCACTTTCTTCGCATCAAATAGTCTCAAGACTGGTGTGGGATAGCCTACTTGCCCTAACAGAGGTGGGTATTCGGAATAAACTGACACTAGTCTGGGACATGCGGGGATTCTGGCAATAAAAGGGCCGCATGCCCTAGCGAGGGAGGGTTTACAGGATGCCTTCAGAGGTCTCGAACCCTTCTGCGGCTTGTCCAGGAGCCTTATTCAAACTTCTATCAAAGGTTGGATAGAAGAAAAGCGTCTGCGTTGGCGGGAGAAAACACCAGGACAGAGGCAGGCAGGCAAAGCTCTTTATTAAGAGATATTTGCCTAAATTTACTAGAGATCTACTGAGCCATACCCGAAGGGATATAAGGCTAATTGTGGGTGTACTAGCAGAGTATTGCAGGCTGAACAGACATATGCACCATCTAGAACTTGCAGATAGTGCGGTATGCGATTCTGTAAGGTAGAGGAAGAAACCCCGGTGCACATCCTTTGTGAGTGCGCCGGCCTGGCGAGGATAAGGTTTCTTCAATTGGGGACAGGCAATCCCGAAGCTATGAGCTTCATGCCGGAACCTCCCTCAGCTTTGCTAGGATTGATTAGGAGGGCAAAACTGTGGGTTGTTGTTACGCTGTAACACATTTTCGTGCTTAGCCCTCCCCCTCCAAGAAATTTAGTTGTTAAACTGTTAAGATTAGTGGTTAGGTATATAGTGTTAGTTATTAGAATTAGATAATTGAAAGTTAATTGTATAGGTTGAGGATAAGTTTAGCCAAGTTAGGTTTAGGATAAGATTACTCTAGGTTAGGTTTAGAATAACTTTTACTTAAGTTAGGGTTAGGATTAATATAAAATTAGAAAATAAAAGTTAAAAAGAAAGGGGCTCAGCAGTGAAGAAGAAGAAGGAGAGGAGCACGTGATGGAATTTTACAAGGGAAATTAGGGAATGAGAAGTAAGAAGAGGAGAGATTACAGAGAAGTTACGAGAGAGAAAAAAAGGTGCTACCCTCAAAGGAAAAGCACCATAGCTTCTTGAAGAATACATAGACTTAGACATACGAAGATAGTTCTTTCAGGCACATTGGCTTACATTATACCTCACCAC
>JAAEAF010002967.1:0-10811 GCA_011037195.1 Triatoma infestans
TCACAGCCACTGGTGCCATCTAGGAGAGAAAGCAGGTACCTCAAGTTCTCCTTGTGGCCGCTAGGAAGCGCTGGCTGCGCGCTCTAGCCCTTTCTAGAACAATCTATAATCTTCTAGACCCTTCTCCACCGGTATAAATAGTGGGAAACAGAGAATTGAGAGAGTTTCTTGTTACAATCGAAGTGCACGTTTGTGAAAAGTGTATAAAAAGTGAACAAAGTGAACTTTTGTGGTTTTAACTGTGAATTAATTATTATTAAGTGTTGTATTTATAATTTATTATGTAAAACAATAAATTGGTGTTTTCCTTATTGAAGTTTAGAGTATTTTATCTAAACGAACCCACTTGAAACTAGTTGCAGTAGCTAGTTTAGAGGGAAAAACTTTACAATATGAAAAAAATTATTTTTTAGCCACAATAAAATTGTATGTTATATTTCAATACAAGTATGTGTCCAATATATATAATTCATTTATTTTATATTGTTAAATTCAGAACTCTGACAAATCCAAAGTAGAAATATAAGTTTGTGATCAAATGCAAATAAGCGAATAAATACCCTTTTTTGTTAATAGCAATTAATTTGATTTCGTGATTGCAAGAATTGCCAGAGAGGTCATTTCAAAGGGTTCTTATAACTGGCCCATTTATAAATGAAGATCCAGATGAACAAAAGTTTTTTTTATCAGGCAAAAAGTAAAATCAAATTTGAGAATCACCCCGAGAGTTTTGTAATTGTAAAAGGGCAGGTAGGATTATGGTTGTAATAAGATCAAACGTGATATTTCGTTACAGTTTCGTTTAAAGAGCTCACAATAAATTTTTTGTTAAAACTCGGAAAAATGGAAGTACTACTTTAACGAATACATTTGTTTTTACTTTTTTGTGATTTTCTCCAGCGATTTTCTTTAAATTTGATACAATATTTACCTAAGTTTATATGTGGAGAGTTATAACTGTTATTAGAAACATTTTTCAGGGAAAGCTCATTTTAGGAGGATTTTGGAGAAGTGGATAAGCAAGGTTAAGCTTTCTTGTGCGAATAAATACCCTTTTTGTTAACAGCAATAATCTTTTTATGATTTTCTCACAAACCCAGCTTCAGCAATTTTCTCTAAATTTGGTACATTAGTTGCACATATAGTGTGGAGTTATGTAATAAGGATTCCTCTCATCGGATCCTACAAACTCGTAGCAAAACCAAATGTGCTACAAACATACATCAGCCAGCATTACGCTCAAATTTTTCACATATGAAAAATTTCTTTAGGAGAGGGGATGATGTAAAATGATCCGAAAGAGGGGTCGATAGAAGAGAGAGAAAGAGAGAGAGACATAAATTTTGACAGGATTACTCTCTAGTTTCGGCCAGTCTAGAGTGGGAGAATTTGTTTAAATACATCGGTGTTAGCAATAGGAGGGAATCTACCGAGAGTCTTGCAGCAGAGTTCATACAGCATTCACAGCGCGTCAACAACCTTTTTCTTTCTCACTATAATGGATGTGTTAGGTGGAGAGAATTTGTGTGGTTGATGAATTAAGAAGAAGACTTGGTTAACACTGGTTAACTAATATATTTATTAATTAAGTGATACAGAATGCCTGGACTTTACAATAGAGAAATGTTTAAGGTAGAGAGGTAAGAAAATGACACGTAGTAATTGGATGTATTGAACTGAGTTCAGCTCTGTTTTTATGGACTCTCTGTCGCTATATTTATACAGCTTGTCCCATTCGAGTCCGAGAGAGTGGTTGAGCTTCTCTTTGCTCTCTTTGGTTGCTGTTACATCACCCTAAATCTCTCAGTACTATTTTATACATTTTAGTGTAATGTCCAGGCAGTTTGTGCTACTTTGCTATTATACAGTGTTCAGCTTTACTTCCAGTTCATTTGTCTATCTAATCCAATTTCTCTCCTTCTCAAACCCATTATAACTCTGTAATGTTTTGGTGTGGAGTTGTATTTGTAGTAGTGGTAGTGTGTAGCACGAGCGTTTTAGTGAAAAGGGCTTATAAGTTTGTAAGTTTAAAAGAGAATGAAGTGTTTGCAATAATAATGAAGTCGCACTGTTTTTCATAAATCAATATAATCTTTCAAAATAACTACCCAGTTATTGATTATTTAAGCTGATTTAAATATATTGTGAACTGGCACTGATGTTTCACTTTAGCACATAGCTAGAACGATCCTGTCCTAAAAATATCTCTTCTCTGTGTCCTTTTAGTGCCGCCTTGTTTAGTAGAAGGGTCAGACAAAGCCATAAAGGTTCGTCGGACATTCTAGTAACGGTATTCGCTATTACCTGGCTGGCCCCTTCGCAACATATTTTGATAATTTAGATTTATCTAAAAATCAATATTATTTCCAGTTTCTTGCATCCATCACATTATCCCCCCTCCCGGAGAAATTTTTCGGTACGAAAAATTTGTGAGGTAATCTAGAGTTGTAGAGGCTTGAAGGTTATCCTGTGGTAAGGTGAGAGGCGTGTGTGTAGCCTCTGCAAAGTGGCTGTGTGTTGTAGGCTGCAGTCATCTTCTTCTGGAGCAAACGCTGCTTGAAGGTGTGAGCGTTGCTGTGTGTTTGGATATCTTATACTCGAGCGAACGCTGCGTGAGTGGGTGAGCGTTGTTGTGGTGGTAGGATGATAGGCGAACACTGCTTGGCGAGTGAGAGTGTTGCTGATGAAGAAGTGACTGGCAATGGTAGACAATATAGGCTTCTGAGTGATGGTGATGGATGTAATTTCTTGAGTACTTGAAGTGACTCTATATGCATATATGTGTTTTTGTTAATATGAATCTATATAAACGAAAATGCATATGTTTTTCTTGAAGTGTTTCTATATAAACGAAAATTGCTTAAATGATTCAAAATAATTATAGATACATTACAGAAAAATTTATAGTAATAAATAAGTTTAGTAAGCAGTAAAATTTAAATGAACAAGTTAAATAAAATACATATATAGCACCACGAAATCTATTTATTAGTGTGGTGATAAAAATACATTAAAACAAAACAAAACAAAAAATGAAGGGAAGGTATTGAATAAGGTTTTTAGAAGAGAGCTAATTAGTAAGATAAGGTGTTAAGATTCTAGTTAAGGATTTGTTTGTTTTTATGTGATTAAGTATGTTTTCAATTTCCATTTGGAAATATTGTGTTGTTGATCCCTGTCCATTTGGAAATGTTGGGTCGTTAGTCAATTTCCCTTTGGAAATGCTGTGGTGTTATTTTTTTTCCTTTTGGATATGTCGTGTAAGTTTATTTCCCTTTGGAAATTTGTGCAGTTTGTGAGTATTCCATTTGGAATAAGTCCAGTTGGCGTCCTTTTCTTGTCCATCTTGAAGTAATATTTGTGTCTAATTTATTAATTGCTGCATGTGCAGGCATATTTGTGTATATTTTTGTTATTTCCCTTTGGAAATACGTGCAGTTAGTTGGTGTTTATCTTGTGGAAAGAAATTGTTAACCTAGTTGTACATCGACAACTGTTGCATTTGCAAACAGATATATATAATTTTCAGTTTGTGTAGTCTTATTTACTATGATCATAGGTTATAATTGTGATCGTTCTCAGTGTGTGGTTGGGGTAATATTAGTATACGTAGCGAATTCATCGATTCATTATTAGTTTAAATGTTTGTTTGATTTAGTTTAGTTTTTTGTGGGTTTGTAGGAGGATTATAGGATTATGAGGAATCCGAAGTTTAGTATCATTTCCTTTTGTAGAATGTTTGATCTGAAACTAATTCTTTTAAACACAAAATTAATTTATATATATATAAATACATGGCTAACATGCTATTTTCATGCAACATTCATAGACATGCAATTCATGCATACCTTCATAGACATGCAATTCATGCATACATTCATAGACATGCAATACATGCATACACATGCAATGATGTAGCTGTGAAGAAGTTTGATTCTGGAAAGAGAAATTTTAAATTAAATTAATGTTAAATTAAAATATTGCTGAACACTTAATTTTATAGAAATTCTTATAGTTAAAATTATTAATTAAGACATATTATTCTATTGAAGTAAATAATAAGTTATTAAGGTAAGTAGCTACTTTGTGGGGTATGCATGCATATTTGGGCCGTCGTAATCCAAGAGCTATTCAGCTATGCTGTGCTTTCTAGGTACCTTGAACATACATTAAGAAAACAATGAAATATTAGAAAATGTTAGATTAATAAATCAAAAGATCGACAAATATATAAACAAATAAGGTAATGCAGTTTTCTTCTAAAGCGAACTGAAAAAATTTAGATACATATGAATATCTAAATAAACATCAAAACATCAAACTATATAGTATTATGCTTTAGACCATTAAATCTGCAAAAAACAAATACATAAATTATTAATATTAGGTATAATGAAAAATTTATACTAAATCAAGGTCAATGTCAAATATTTGATAAAATTCTCAATTTCTGCACTGAGTCGTCGTCGCTGGAACAGAAAGAAAAGTGTGTTAACTAAGCAGCAATAAGTTTACTGTTCATTTTGGATTCTGCAACATTAAATAAATTTTAAATTATTGTAAGTAATATACATTTTAGTTCTTAAGACTTATTAATTCAATATTAATTAATTGATTACATGCAATTTTTTTTTATTATTTTTTTATTTATTTATATATATGGTAAATAAGTTTCTTAATTATATGGCAATTAATTATATGGTATTAATTAAATATATACATGTGGTGTAGTTTGTAGATTGAGAATAGGTTGAGAAGTGTGTCATGTAGAATGAGAATGATTTCTAGTGTTTTATGTTTTACGTCTGTCTCGAAGTACCATAGGATGTTTATTTTGGGATTGTGGCAGTTTCCTTATATATGCCTTTTTAATTTTACTGAGGTGTACTACTTTTTTACCGTCTTCCATACGTAAGCGTACAGTATGGTTGGGGTATAATTTGTCTATTTTGTAAGGTCCAGAAAATTTATGACCAAATTTGCCCTGAGGTTTGAAAATTTTGAGGTAAACATTGTCATTAACCTGAAATTGATGTTTAGATACATTCCGATTATAATATTTGGCTCTAGTAACTTTTGCCTTGTCATTATTTTCCTTAGCTGAAGCGCGTACCTCTTTAATTTTATTGTACAATGTCCTTGTGTGGATATTAAAATTATCGAGATCACGGGATGGGAAGTTTACTAGCCAAGGAAATTTGAACTTACTCCCAAATATGAGTTCATGAGGAGAATAGCCTGTCGAGGTATTTGGGCTTGAATTGTGTGCAGCTTTTATAAGTGGTAGAGATCTGTGCCACTGGTTTTGTGAGTAGTGGGAGATACTACGAGCTATCGTTTTATGGATACGTTCCAATTTGCCATTGGAAGCAGGGTGGTAGGGAGTAGTGTTAACTTTTCGGATTTTCAATAGGGTGCAGATCTGAAGTATTATGGTAGAAGTGAAATTGGTACCTAAATCTGATAGTAGGTACTTGGGTGTGCCATAACGGGTAAAAATTTCATTTACAAGTATCCGCGCAATATTCTCAGCCTTTTGATTTGTCATGGGAAACATCTCGAGAAAGCGAGAATACTGGCAGATAATGGTAAGGATGTATTTGTATTCCTCACCTGTGTCTGGATTAGTGAAACTTTCCATGGGGCCTACTACATCTATAGATAAAGCCTGAAATACGTTCGTTGGCTCTTGAAAATCACCCAAGGGAGGTTTGTGAGGAATATGCGACTTACTAGTAGCGCAACTATGACATGTTTGCACATAGTTTTGCACATCAGTAGAAATATTTGGCCAAGTGAAGAACATTTTTATTCTGTCATATGTCTTATGAATACCATATTGTCCCGAGAGAGGATTGTCATGAAATAATTTCATGATGGTGTCACGCATAGAGTTAGGCGTGGAATTGTCAACAGTATGCACTATTAAACCCTGCTGGTCTAAGGAATAGTGGGGTGTTTGAAGTAACTTCTGACATTCAGCGTCATTACTTTGAAGTTCTAGGACTTCCAGGAGGTCTATCGTTGGATAGTATTCATCGGTTTCGGCTTGAATGCAGCCTATGTATCGACTAAGTGCGTCCGCATGTGCAATATTCTTGCCGGAACGATGCTCAATATAAAAATCAAATTCTGCCAGTTTCATGCTCCAACGGAAGAGCTTATAGTGGCTATCTTTGATGTTTTTGAGCCATTGGAGGGCTGCGTGGTCTGTAACTACCTTAAATCTGTAGCCATACAAGATATATCTATAGGTTTTACACCCAAAGACGATGGCTAACAATTCACGTTCGGTAGTACAGTATTTGGATTCTGCTTCATTAAGCACACGTGAAGCAAACGCTTTGGGCCTTTCATCGCCATTAATATTTTGGCTTAGAATTGCGGAAATACCTATATTACTTGCATCCGTAGTAAGGATGAATTCATGGTCGTAATTTGGATAGGCTAGAACTGGTGGAGATATTAAGGTGGATGTGAGAGCTTGAAAAGCGTCTTGACGCTCTTGTGTCCACTGAAAATTTACACCTTTCTTTGTAAGGTCTGTGAGTGGCTTGGCAAGCTCAGAAAATTTGGGGATAAATTTCCTATAGAAACCTATGAAACCCAAAAATGCTCTGACGTCTTTTAATTTACGAGGTACAGGGTAATTCTTAACCGATTTTAATTTTTCTTCGTCGGGTTTTATTCCGTTAGAACTAATTACATAACCCAGATATTTACAGCTGTCTTTAAAAAATTGACATTTACCCAAGTCTATACACAAGTTACCAGCCTGGAGACGCTTCATTACTTTTAATAATGCATGGAGGTGTTCGTCGAAGGTTTTCCCATGGAAGACGAGTATATCGTCTATGAAGGTGTGGCAGATGTCACCAGTATATCCGGACATAATTTTGTCCATTAAACGCTGATAAGCGCTGCTGGCGTTCTTTAAACCGAAGGGAAGAACCTTGAATTGATAGGTTCCGAAATTAGTGACGAAGGGAGTCTTTTCTTTAGATGCTTCGTCAAGGAGGATGCCGTGGAAGGCACCACTGATGTCTAAGGTGGTATAGAAACGGGTGGCATTCAGTGTGGATAGGATATGCTGTATATCCGGGAGCGGGTAAATTTCGGAAGTGGTGATGGCATTTAGTTTGCGAAGATCAACCACATACCTGTATTGTTTTCGGAGCTGTGTAATGTCTGTAACATCAACTTTAGTGTGGTCAGCGTGTTTTTTCTTAATGAGTATGACGGGGTGAGCCCAGTTGGATTTGCTTTCCTCTATTATACCTCTATCAAGATTGTCTTGTATGAGGGCCTTGAGGATGGGAGCCTCGGAGTGTGCTATCTTATAGGGGCGGCTGGACACAGGGGCATGATTTTTTGTGTCAATGTGGTGAGTGCTCCAGAAAATTTTGTTTGAAAATTGTTGTCGTGTGTGAAGGCGTCATGAAAAGGAGTGAGGGCATGTAGAACTTGTTGTTGTTGTTGAGAAGAGAGATGCGTTAATTTGTTGAGAAGTTCTTGTTGAAATAGAGCGATTTCGTTTGTGTTAGTTTGATTAGCAGATTGTACTGCGTTTATGGTGTGAGTCTGTAAGTCTGTTTCAAAATCGTATTCGATATGTGCGATTGGAAAGTGTTTTTGAATAGCAATTTCGTGTGAGGTAGTTTATAAGGTTGATGGTGCATGTGTTGTTAGCAATATGTACGATAGAATTGGGCATGTAGAGACCCGTAGGTAAGGAATTGTGTTGTGTAAGCAGAATTTGTGTGTCGAGAGGAATTTTTGTATATACTGTATGTGTTTGTATTATGTGTGCGCGAGGTGGCACTATAATTTTGTGGCGAAGCTGCAGGGTTTTGGGTAAGGGTAGCTGTTGAATCGAATTGATTTGGTGCGTTTGAGCACTATTTGAAAATGGAATGTTGAATTTATTGAGCGTTAGTGTAGGTGTGCGCAAATTAATAATTGCCCTATTTAATGTAAGGACATCTCTACCAAGTATTAATTGGAACTTAATTAGAACTACCTAGTATTGCCTTTTAATTGCGAAACTATGAATTCGCCACAAAAATTGGAATTTTCGACATTGTCCGCATGCAAACGAAGGGACGTGATGCCATAATTAGGTATTACTTGGTTAGTCAGAGATTTTAAAATAATGTTGGAATGCTGAAGGTTCTTATTTCGACAAAAACTGGAATCCACTAGGCTGTGACAAGCTCCAGTGTCTACAAGGGCACGAATAAATTTTTGCCAATTCTTAAATTTACTAACAAATTGTCAGAATTGGTGAAAGCAGGTATGAGAGCCATGGTCATAACATCAGCCGTTCGTGAGAGCGGCTGTGGGCTTAACCGTTTTTTGGCTGTATCTGGAAACATGTTCGAGCCGTATGTCCAAATTTAGAACAAAATTGGCAAGTGGGCCTATTTTGGAGGTTATTGCTACCGTTATTATTATTATCACTATACTGGGGTCTATCTGAATAAGGGTTAAATCGCGAATTGTTTGAATTAATTCGAGGACTATGATTATTACTATAATATTGATTATTATTATTATTATAGCGATTATTACTATTTGCTCTGTGATTAAGGTTTGGAGGAATATTAAATTTCTTAGGCATTTTGCCAAAGTTAGTACGAGGTTTTTGTCTGAATTTGTTGGTGCAGTCCACGTCAAAATGTGGACCGGAACAATAGCGGCATGGCCTGTTCTTTATTAGATTAAAAACTCTACGAGTGGAAGTTGGCTTTAATGTTGGCTTCTGACTTTTATTTCGATGCGGGCATTCTCTGTGGAAATGCATTTGTCCACAGAAACGACAAGGAGATGGGGGTGTGCGATTATTGGTCGTTTTTGAAGTAACAGCGAAAACTGTGGGGTTTGTTTCAGAAGCCTGAACTTCTTTTAGGGCATTGGCATAAGAAAGTGCTTCGTCTAATTTTTGAGATAGCTTAGTTCGCACCTCATTACGAAGCGTTTGAGGAAGTGACTTCAGGAACGCATCAGTGGCCAGTTTATCTAAAATTGTTTGTAAGGCCTCCAGTGGGTTAGCTTGAGCTTTTAAATGAATGGCGGATTGGATATGTCTAATCCTATCCGCGAATGTTTCAGGAGACTCAGTGGGCAAGGACTGAATATTAGTCATCTGTTGTAAGAGGACTAAGGGTGTTTTTTTCTTACGAAATCGGGCTAGAAGTCGCTCTGAAATTAGAGGATACGTTATATTTGTACCCTGGCGTTGTAATTCCGCTTTCTGGGTGTCGTAAAAGATTTTTGCAGACCCTGAGAGTCTAAGTGCTAATATTTCTAATTTAGCTGCGTCGTCCCAGCCAGAAAGACTAGCACAATGGCTAATTTGGTCAAGGAAATCTGAAACTTTGGCTGAATTTTCGCCATCGAAGGTAGGTAAGCTATTGATTAATTGCAAATTCCTTAAGGGACTAGGTTGATTATTAATTGGAGGATTTGCTAATTGCTGCTGAGCAAGTAAATATTCTACAGCAGCGTCGATGCCCATGTCTTGTCCATTTATCTTATACATTTTTGAATTACTGCTTTGGGAAAGATTATATTTTTCAAGACGTCTACGTAATTGGAGTAAATTGCCTCCAACAGAAAGGTTATTATCGCTTAATATCTTTATAATTTGGGATCTATTAAGTACACTCATAAATTCAAAATTCGAAAGGGATTGAGGTACAAGTGGTACAATTACAAAAATTTAAAAATGAAATTCACTAGAAAATTCAATAATGGGAAATATTGAAGATATTTCCGCTGAAAAAATAATTAAAAAACAATCAAATTATCTTATGGATAATTTGCTTAATTATGAAATTGAAATTTTTACGTACTTGTAAATTTGTGGATTCTCGTTGAAAATATCCCAAACAGCTGACACCAATGTAATGTAATTGGTGGTGTGGAGTTGTATTTGTAGTAGTGGTAGTGTGTAGCACGAGCGTTTTAGTGAAAAGGGCTTATAAGTTTGTAATTTTAAAAGAGAATGAAGACTAGTAATAATAAAGTAGTCACACTGTTTTATATAATAAATATAATCTTTCAAATAATAACTACAAGTTAATTGATTATTATAAGCTTATTTAAATATATTGTGAAACTGGCACTGATGTTTTCACTTTAGTAGCTAGAACGAGTCTGTCCTAAAATATCTCTTCTCTTTGTCCGTTTAGTGCCTCCCTTGTTAGTAGAAGGGGTCAGAACAAAGCCATAAAGGTTCTTGGACATTCCTAGTAACGGTATTCGTATTACCTGGCTGGTCCCTTCGCAACTTATTTTGATAATTTATATTCATTTAAAATTTAATATTATTTCAAGTTTCTTGCATCCATCACAACTCTTATTAGTAACATTTTTCTGTGGAAACAGCTCATTTTAGGAGGATTTTGGAGAAGTTGATTCTATCATGCCAAATTCCGAATTTTGAAGCGAAAATGTGACTTTACTGAACCGTTTTTATACTTTTCTGCAATGAAGATACCAAGGGATTTCGTTAACTTAGTGTACTAACTAAGCATTCAGAAAATTCATTTAATGGGTTTTTGGGAAGGACTGAGGTTTGAGCTTTCCTCAAAAATTGCGTTTCTACAATTTAGATTTCTCGGTATATATAATGACTGAAGACTACTAAACAATTAGCGAATTTGGAGGAAAATTTTTTAATTATAACTATGTAAATTGCAGTAAAAAAAAGTCGTGTGACTTTTTCACACCACTTTTCATTTTTTTTAAGATTTATTTACGAAACCTTGGAAGGTAGATTTTTCACTGTTTATTACTCGGTACTGTGG
>JAAEAF010002968.1:0-71000 GCA_011037195.1 Triatoma infestans
CTTATTAGGAGTAAGAAGTAGGAGAAAGTAAAAAGTAACGAATGGTCTTGCGTGTGTGTGTGAACAAAATATCTCAAAAACTAGCAGGAAATTCAAACTTGTTACTCAATTTAGGTACCATCACATCTGATACCAAGGCGAAAATCTGGTACGGTCCCAATACTTCCACTTATTAGGAGTAAGAAGTAGGAGAAAGTAAAAAGTAACGAATGGTCTTGCGTGTGTGTGTGAACAAAATATCTCAAAAACTAGCAGGAAATTCAAACTTGTTACTCAATTTAGGTACCATCACATCTGATACCAAGGTTTCTGCCAAAATACATCAATTGCAAGTGGAATTTTACTGAATCGAGAGAACACTTAATCAAAATCAAGTGAGGCTGCTCAATTAAATTGAGGTGCTCCAACACACAGCGTACTCATCAATCCGTAGACATACCAAAAAGCGATGATACTTATTCATAAAAAGTTAAAAAATTTAAAGATGTCCTAATGTCCAGTGTCAAATAAAAGACATAATATGTATAGATGACATAAAGTGCATCTAAGTCTAAATACAGATATACATTAAATTTATCTGTAAATATGCTGGGAAATAATTCCCAGGGAGTCAACTAAAATATTCTCCACTAAAGGAGCTATGTCTTTAAGGCTAATATTTACCTTGTCGAAAAAGTCCAAGGTTGTCTTAGGCACCACACCTCTGGCACCAAACCACAAGCCATGCACCTTGTACTCCCTTACCCCGAACTGATCCTCAAACTTCTCCTTATAAAAGGGAATACATTTTTCGTAAATTGCCCTTTTCTCCTCATCTATTTTCTCGCCCTGTTTCGGATCCTTACTCTCGAAACGGATGGTCGGATCCAAAATATATGCTACATTGCTGGCATTGTCAAACGCTATAATATCAGCGTATCTTGTAGATCCGCTGATTTACATCGCGATAGGTTTATCGCGATTTTCTTTAAACTTCGTATAGTGCCTGCATAAATAAGTACTTATCACTTTTATTTGAAACAATTTCCCGGAAAAATTGCGAGGTTTCCGGGTGGACAGTAGTGCTAAGCTTTGCTTAATTACTACACTTTAGCACAATGTTTGGTTACGCCACCTATAAATCTTTATTTACATTAGAAATATTGCTAAAATTCCAATTTGAAAGAAAATGGTAGTGTAATTTTACACAACAGATTTCTATATTTGTTTTTTTTCTTGAAAATTATTATTATTTTCATTTGAAACATTATTGCGAAAAAAATATTTTAGGGTAGCGGTTTAGGGGAGCCCTAATAATATTTTATTATTAGGGGAGCGGCTCCCTGTCAAGAACAATTAAACTTGCCTCTACATGCTTGATTAGTGGAGAGGGCGCTGCTACACTACTTACACTCAGTTATGCATGATAATCTCCACCAACTTGTTTATGGCAAACCCATCTAAACGATTGTTACCATTAGAATTTAAATGAAAATTTGTTCATTAATTTGTATTAAGAGAAACTAGTGTCAGTGTTTCACAACAGTTTTTTTCTCTAACTTCCGGAAAGAGGACGTGTTGCGATCGATACTAATTTTCGAAATTGAATTTTCAACTGAAATAAATGTTCTGAGGTCACATGAGATCGAAAAAATCGAATGGTTTGTGTTTGTGAAAAAACATCTCAAAAAAAAATCTGGATTGAAACCCTCATACAACTTTCTCTTAGTCCAGTTTTCAAAATTGTAATTGACAAACTTTATGGTTAATATCCAAAATTTAATGAAATTCGTCGGTGTTTTTAATGGAGAAAATCACAAAAACTGAAAAAACTTCAGTAAAAACACACTTCTGGTTCACTAATTTTCTTGATACTCGGAATTTCAAAAACATATTCAATTCTAATTAATATTATTTAGATGGTAGAATTGTATAATTGACTAAACTAGTACTTTAGAGCAACCTTAACCTCACCCCTTCCCCTAAGGTACCCTTCAATAAATTTTCCCGAAGAAATGTTTCAAATAAAAGTTGTAGCTGTTTATATGTCTAGTTGATATACCAATTTCAAGAAAATCGTTGGAGCCATTTTTAAGAAAATCGCAAAAAAGTAAAAAAAAAAACATTCAGTAAGTGGTACTTCCGGTTGAGGAACTTTGACAGATAACCTACTGTCGGATCCCATGGTGAAACCTAAACGGAGTTTCAAGTTTGAACTTTCTACGATTTTGCGTTTTTGAGCTATGCTGTTCACATACATACATACACACACACACACACACACACACACACACACACACAGAGCAAGATGGCGTGTTTTGAGTTAGAAGTATCGTTTTACAACGGCATAATAACTTTAAAAAACGTGGTAGATAAAAGTAGCAATTTACGTAAAGAATTTAAAACAAGTATTCTAGAAACAGCGGACTATTTGACAAATATATTCGAACAGATGAAACTCATAATAGTGAAGAAAGAAGAAGAAGCAGAAAAGAATGAGGTTAAAGCTAAACATGCTGCTTCCTACAGTAGTGTTTTGCAATATAGTAAAGTAAGTACTACAAAATCCTTTTTTAAAGCTATAGTTAAACCTAAATCTGATAAAAATGTTGACTGCAAAAAAATACTGAAAGAGGTTATAGACCCCTGTAAGTTCAAAATCGGAGTTAAACTCAGACAATTAAGATCCGGGGACATCTTAATCTAAACTACTGGAAAAAATGATCTGCTTGTTTTGTCTCAAACTATAAATAAAGAAGGTGACGGTATAAATGCAATACAATGCAAAAAAATACTCTCTCGTATGATTATCCGAAATATTCCTGAGGAAATAGATGAAACAAACGCAATTAAGATAATTAAAGAACAAAACACTGAACTCAGGATTCAGGATGAGGAAATCTCATTCAAATACATACATAAAAACAAAAAAGGCGGACGGAACCTAATTATAGAGGTTAAACCAAATCTTGGAAGAAGCTTCTTAATAATCGTTTGAACATGAACTGGGTTATAAGTCCGTTAATGAGTTCATCTACCTTAAGAGATGTTTCAACTGTAACAAAAATAACCATAATGCCAAAAGTTGTAAAGGAGAATTGTCTTGCCCCCTTTGTACAGAAAAACACTACATGAAAGATTGCAAAGTCTCTCCTGACAGATTCATTTGTATCAATTGTGTAAACTATAATAAATTTAATTAAAAAAAAGTAAATACAAACCATTCTGCTTTCAGCACAAAGTGTGAATATAGAAAGGTAATTGAGGAAAACTAAAAAAAAATATTGATTATGAATTTTAACTTTATTAATCTTTTCGACGGTGGTAAAAATACTTTTTCATATCATTCCTGCACTAAAATAACTCATATTAAAAAATTAACAGACAGCCATAAATACTATTTCTCCAGCCTACCATATAAAAATAAAGCTAGATTAAAATTACGAAGAAGTTCTCTCATACTTTGGAAACCTTTCCATGAGACAAGGTGCCCCTACATATGTGCAGAATAACCTATGGCGGTTATCCTTTTCACATTCGATATGAATCAACATCGATCTTTAATGAATGTAATATTAAAATTGTACGAATAAACCTGCAAAAGTCAAGGAAAGCTATGTATAATATTCAAAAATACATTGAAGACAACGAAATAGACACTGTAATAATGCAAGAGCCTTACAATTATAAAAAAGATTTCATGCCTTCCAAACAAATACATTATCTATACAACATAAATACGACTGTAAAACTAAAAAAACCGACTGACATGACTACAGCACTAACGAAACACTGCAAACAATACAAACATGAATTTGATATAGAAAACACCAAAATTCTCTCCATCAACAATAATAATAAAAAAAGAAATATATTGGAAATGATTCATATTAAAAAAGATAATTTTTCGATTAATTTTAGAACAGACACCAAAAACTATCCCTCAGTTATAGCAATCTCCTGGAATTTCCAAAACAACATACAGATTTAAGACACGGGTTTTCCCATCCGCTCTGCTAGCCCTTTATAAACCTTGACCCATCCAATGTCCGTAACACTTGGTCCGTAACACTTGGTGATGGTATGTCACAGGTTAAACTAGAATTACTACTGGAATTCTAACTGAAAATTTTCGTAAGTACATTTCCTAAGTTATTCCATACTTTACTTTTATATATGCCACATATTTTTTAATAGTTGTGATTTAGATTATTTAATAGTTGTGATTTAGTTTAATATTTATCTGTTCTACAGCAATAGCTTAAAATAAATTTAAATGTTGAGTTTGGTTGTTTTTAGGCTGCTAAATCTTATTAATTTTTTGGGTTTTTTTTTCCCCTTTCCCTGATAAATGTGAACCACTTTCAGCTAAATTTAAAAAATAAATTTAAATGTGCTATATACATCGTACTCTTTATTTAGTTTATTTATATAGCTTATTTAAAAAAAAAAATTCTGAAAATATTTATTTTAAATTCATATTTTATGTTGTTTCTATTTTTTATTGATTTGTATTAAAACCTTTGTACAGACCCTGAAGAAGGCAATAAATTTGCCGAAACGTCGGTAGAAATTTAAAAAGAGTTCTTTTGTATGACCGAACCTCAAAATCCAATTTACAACAATAAATGAAGATGTTAAACTGCCTACATTTCATACTATTAATGGAGAAAGTAACATCGATTTAACTCTAAATACAATAGGAATGTTAAAACACGTTTGTAACTGGGGGATCGATATTACAGAAAGTCTGTCTGATCATTATATAATAAAATCTAATATCAAAAGCACAGAAATTACTGATATAAATAATGAAGAAGGGAGAATACGATATACGTAGGTTATTAGCAAGCAACAAAGAACGATTTTTGAAGACGCTTACACTAAATTTCCTGAAATATTCTAATCAAGACATACAAGGAACTTTAGACGAAAAAGTAGTAAACAAAATCAAGCTAACAAAAAATTTAAATAAAACGGTCGAAGAAATTATGAAAATTATAATAGGTACGTGCAAACAAACATTAAAGTTATCAAGCGGAAGAAGCAAATCGAAGAAATCAGTAAGTTGGTGGAACAAAGCTTTAACAGAAGAAAGGAAAAGAGTGAATAACCTAAGGAGACTGTACCAAAGGACCAAAAATAAGAAAAGAAAGAAAATTAGAGTATATAAAGATAAAAAAACACTATAGTAATCTAATCTCAGAAGCAAAATGGTCAAGTTGGATAGAATTTTGCCTTTGCACTGATGGAAGCCAACCATGGAACTTTATATATAAAAATGCAGCTGGGAAGTCAAAAGTCCAAATATACTTAACACCATTAGACAGAGTGATGGATCTTTCACTGAAAGCCTGGAAGAAACTGTTACTTGTCTCCTAGAAAAATTTTGTCCCCTTGATAATATAAACGCAGATAGCAATAGCCAAATGGAGATTAGGAAGGAAGTGGAAAAAGATATTGCAACCACCGATGACTTACCTTTTACTAAGTATGAAGTCCAAAAAGTAATAGAGTCATTTGACTCTAAAAAAACACCGGATTATGACGGTATAGGCAGTGATATATTAGTCGGTGCTTGGGAGATAATACCATTGGGTACAACTCAATTGTATAATGAGGGAATGGCCAGAAGTATCTTTCCAGTTATCTGGAAATGTGTTACCATTGTACCTGTTGAGAAACCAGGTAAAGAATTAGTTGATGACGTCTCCAAATACAGACGATCAGTCTACTGCCTGTAGCAGGTAAAATACTTGAAAAGCTAATGATTAACAGAATCATGCACCATATGTACTTCAATAAAAAATTAAGCTTAAATCAGTTTGGGTTTAAATCTCAAACCAGTACGACAAATGCTACTATTCTAGTTAAAAATTATATTGCTGAAAAACTAGAGAGTAAACAAGAGGTATTACTGATCTCGTTAGACATGCAAGGAGCCTTCGACGCGGCCTGGTGGCCAGCTATCCTTAAGGAATTAAGAAACAACCAGTGTCCCAGAAACCTTTATTTATTAAGTAAAAACTATTTCTCTGAAAGGACAATGATGCTCGAAATAGGAACTATCAAACAAGTAAAAGAGATCACGCAGGGTTGCCGCAAGGCTCTTGCTGCAGTCCCGGCTTTTGGAATATCCAGCACAATTCCCTTCTAGATGGGATAAGAGGAACTAAAACAAAAACTATAGCATTCGCTGACGATTTACTAATAATCATGCACGATAAAAACAGAGCAGGACTGAAAGTAGCAGCTAACATAGTATTGCATAAAGTGAGCAGATGGTCAACAATTAATAAAAACAAAATTCAATCCCTTAAAATCAAAAGCTATGTTAATTTCCAGAAAAAGAAAACTAACACCTACTATAAGTATTAATTTTGAAGGGCAACTCTTGAAATGGTGGCAGAAATGAAGTATTTAGGGATCATAATAGATAACAAACTTAATTTTAACAAACACATAGACTATATCACTAATAGAGGATTTCAGGTAATCAATAATTTATCGAAAATTGCCAAGGTACATTGCGGGTCTGAAAAGTGGTGCTCTGAAGATAATATATTCTGGTGCAGTTCTTCCAATGTTAACATTTGGTGCTCCTGTCTGGCGGGATGCACTATTAAAAAAAAAACAATGTTACAAAATTACAGAGGGTACAAAGACTAATGGCAATCAGACTAAAGGTTACAGGACAATATCTTACGAAGCCTCATGTGTTTTGGCCAACATTGTACCAATTAATCTAAAAATAGAAGAAATAGCCAGTCTTTATGACAAAGAAAAGAGTCAACCGATAGAAGAATTAGAAACACCAGTTAGGAACAAATCAGATCAACATTGATAGAAATAATGGAGCAACCCAGAAGTACACTTTTCGTGGATCAAAGCACATGTTGGAATTTTCGGCAACGAAATAGCAGACCAACTTGCTAAACAGGCATCAGAAGATATAAACTTACCTGAAACCTATAACAAGATATCAACTGTAACATTAAGAAGAAGAGTACATGAAGAAACACTGCTGAAATGGGAAGAAATCTGGCAAACTTCATAAAAAGGGAAAATAACAAAAGAATTTTTCAAGACCATAGAAATCAGACAAAATTGCCAACTCGACCTTGCATATAAAGTTACCCAACTGTTATCTGGACATGGACATTTAAGAAGCTACTTAAAAAGATTTAAAATAACGGACAATGACAGCTGCATTTGTGACAACGCCTCACAACAAACTGTTCATCACCTAATATATGACTGCAACTTACTAGAGAGGCAACGGAAGGTCTTAATACAAAATTAAGAGGTAAGGGATGGCCCCTAAACCCAAACCAGCTTGTAGAAGATAGACATTCTCTGCAGGTGTTTGTCAAGTTTATAAATAGTATTGATTTTGAGAAGTTGTAAAATTTTATATTATATATATTTATATAATAATATACATTAAGATTTATGTACATATTTATACATTAATAATTATTAACTAATACCTGTATTTTAGGTCAAACTTGATATTGTTAAATAGTTGATTATTTTTCTGAACTGCTTAGAACATGTCATTTAACTAAGTTATTAATCTTAATTGTTAATAGATTATTTTAAACTTAAATTGCTTTTTAACAACACATATAATGTATTAATTTACGAGATATGTGGAAATAAACGCCCTTGGGTCCAGGGTTACTGGCCTGAGGGGGAAAACACACACTCACACCATTTGCTAAAAACCATTTTTTTGGACTATGGGGACTTCAAACAAATATTTCCGGTGAAAACTTGATAATTTGACACGATTACAATACTTCCTCTTACTAGCAGCAAGAGAAAGTAACAAAAAATCGCAGGAAGCTCAAACTTGATATTCGTTTAGATACCATGACCGGCTGTGACACCAGGTGCCGGGCAAAATCTATCAACCGGAAGTGCAATTTTTCTGATTTTTTTTCAGACTTTCTAGAAAGCAGCTCCAGCAATTTTTTTCAAACCTTCTATTCTAGTTATACAAATAGATTATTAATCACTTTTATCTGAAACATTCTCCTGGGAAAATTGGTTTTTGGGGGGTTCTGGGCGAATCAGTACCTTTAGCTTTCATGTAAAAAACCACATCAGTATAATATATGTTTCCACCACTATATAATTTTAATACACTATAAAAATGTTGCTAGAATTCCGAATTTAAAGAAAATTGGTTAACCGGAAAAGCAACTTCGCAGAATAGTTTTTTGGAACTTCCTGGAAAACTACAACCATTTCCTTAAACTTGAAATGCTAATTGCACAGATATATACCTTAGGTTCCAAAATACCTAACCAATTGCACAGATATATACCTTCAGTTCCAAAATACCTGACCAATTGCACAGATATATACCTCAGTCCAAAATACCTAACCATTGCACAGATATATACCTCAGTTCCAAAATACTGCCATTGCACAGATATATACTTCATCCCAAAATACCTACCCAATTGCACAGATTATACCTTAGTTCCAAAATACCTATACCAATTGCACCTAACTAATTGCACATATATACTTCATTCAAAATACCTAACTAATTGCCCAGATATATACCTTCCCTTCCCAATACCTCCATGCACAGATATATACCTTCAGTTCTAAAATACCTAACCAATTGCACAGATATATACCTTCAGTTCTAAAATACCTAAAATACCAACCAATTGCACCGATATATACCTTCACTTCCAAAATACCTAACCAATTGCACAGATATATACCTTCACTTCCAAAATACCTAACCAATTGCACAGATATATACCTTCAGTTCTAAAATACCTGACCAATTGCACAGATATATACCTTCAGTTCCAAAATACCTAACCAATTGCACAGATATATACCTTCAGTTCCAAAATACCTAACCAATTGCACAGATATATACCTTCAGTTCCAAAATACTAACCAATTGCACAGATATATACCTTCAAAAATCCTAACAATTGCACAGATATATACCTTCATTCAAAATCCTGACCAATTGCACAGATATCCAAGTTCCAAAATACCTAACCAATTGCACAGATATATACCTTCAGTTCCAAAATACCTAACCAATTGCACCAATATATACCTTTCACTTCCAAAATACCTAACCAATTGCACAGATATATACCTTCACTTCCAAAATACCTAACCAATTGCACCGATATATACCTTCATTTCCAAAATACCTAACTAATTGCACAGATATATACCTTCACTTCCAAAATACCTAACCAATTGCACAGATATATACCTTCAGTTCTAAAATACCTAACCAATTGCACAGATATATACCTTCAGTTCCAAAATACCTAACCAATTGCACCGATATATACCTTCATTTCCAAAATACCTAACTAATTGCACAGATATATACCTTCACTTCCAAAATACCTAACCAATTGCACAGATATATACCTTCAGTTCTAAAATACCTAACCAATTGCACAGATATATACCTTCAGTTCCAAAATACCTAACCAATTGCACCGATATATACCTTCACTTCCAAAATACCTAACCAATTGCACAGATATATACCTTCACTTCCAAAATACCTAACCAATTGCACAGATATATACCTTCAGTTCTAAAATACCTGACCAAAAAATGATTTTAAATAGTTTTCCGGAATTTTTGGTGTTAAATTTTAATGTATTGGTTTGGTTCACTGTTATTAGCGTGCTCTTACAAACTACAATGTAATCACCTCTCTATCTGGCTGGGTTGGCATAGCCCGTCCACCACACCGTCTCTCTATTTATGTTAGAACACATAAGCAAAAGTTGAGGTTTAAAGAAAATTTTGTCATTTTAAAAATAATTGTATTAACAGCGGCAAGAGAAAGTCGTGTGAATGCTTCACAACAGATAGTTTAGAAATCATTCTGTGAAATGCGCTCACTGAAAGTAGTTTTTAGTTGTGTGCTATTTTCTCTAAAACCGCTCCAAGAATTTTCTTTAAACATTAAGTATCAATTACACATATAAAGAACTACAACTTTGATTTGCAGATTTCTATAGAAAATTCATTTAAGGGGACTTTTGGGGGAGCGGTGACGTAAACAATTCTGTCAACTAAATACTAATAATTAGAGTTATATGGGAAAGGATTAGCTAAGAGGTTAGCACTCGTGACTAGCAACGCGGAGATCCCGGGTTCGAATCCAGCCGTGTACCTTAGATTTTCTCTTCCTAAGAACCATTGTAGCTCACTGTCCGGTGATGGACAGTGTTAACTGTAACGAGTGAACACTGTCCGGAGGCCGGTGGTGCACTGAAAAGGCTCCGGGCGCAAATATTCATAGATGTTGACGCGCCTTAAAAAATAAAAAAATTAGAATTTTATAAGTTACCAAAATTCCAAGTTTGAAGAAAATAGGTTGAGTTGAATTTTCAGTTTTTTGTGATTTTCTCCATAAAAATGCCGACGGTTTTAAACACTAATAAGAATTGTAAATGTGAAGAAAGTTTGCCATTTCGCAATAAGAGAAAGCCGTGACTAGATTTTTTGTAAATTATTGTGTGTAGGTAGGTGTCAGCATAACATCACAAAATTCACACCAAGTTCAAATTTTTCTTTTAGTACCTCACAAGGGATCCAGAGGACGGCTTTAGTCAAAATCAGTGAATACCAATTTACTTAATGTACGTAAATTAAGTATTTCACGTACGTACGTACGTGTATTTCCAGTGTTTTACAATTTGCTTTAAAACGGCTTTTAAGATTCTCCTTAAGCGTGCTGCAATTACTGCACATATAAAGGTTTACATATTTTGGATATCATCTGGTATTTTATCCGCATTGCACCATGCATATTGATTTTGTTCCTGACCAGTTTCGGATTTTCATCCATCGTCAGAAAAAATTCATCAAGTTCGGGTGGAGAGTTACCTTCAACGTAATGTTTCTGTTACACTCACACTTGTTGGGGTTGTATATATGTTGGGAGGTTATGTTACTATGTGTGTGTGTGTTTTATGACAAAGTGGAATTATTATAAATTATGATTAGACATTAGAAAATTGTGTGTAATAAATAGCATGTTTTGAAGAATACATTATAACTAGATTTAATAGTGTTGTTAAGTATGCTCAGTGTTTTATCAAGTCATTTTTATTAGGAGGGGGGATAAATTTTATTTATTTATAATTTATCTATTCTTATTAGTATAGTTTACTCCTATACGCCCCACCCCTAATAAAAATGACTTGATAAAACACTGAACATACTTAACAACACGATTAAAATTTAGTTATAAAGTATTCTTCAAAACATGCTATTTATTACACACTATTTTCTAATGTCTAATCATAATTTACAATTATTCCACTTTGTTTTGAAACACACACACACAGTAACATAACCTTATGACCTCCCCACATATATACAACCAACAAGTGTGAGTGTAACAGAAACTGTACGTTGAAGTGAACTCTCTACATGAACTTCCGGAATTTGCTCTGACGACGGATGAAAATCCGAAACCGGTCAGGAACAAAATCAATATGCATACTACGATGGATAAAATACCAGATATTATCCATTATTGCGGACTCACTCACTCAATATTTCAATATTCTGGATATGTAGTTAGTTTGCAGTACTGGATACATCTATGATTTTATCAGTCGAAGCATTCTTCATTATTTTGGTTCTGACCGGTTTCAGATTCTCATCATCTTCAGAGTAAGATTTTCAATTGGTGAAGAGAGATACTTCAACTAAATGTTTATTGCGTGATAGAAATATTTCAGGTGAAGTCATGTCTCTACAGAATTGATTGAAAACCTTACTCTGACGATGGATGAGAATCCGAAACCAGTCAGAACCAAAATAATGAAGCATGCTACAACGGATAAAATCATAGATGTTTCAAATGTTATTAAACATTTTAGGCGGAAAAGGGATATGGGGGAGCTGCCCTATAAAGTGCTATCTCTTAAAATTACATATTCTTCTACCTCTGCATATATGTATAATTACAAATAAATTCAAAGATTAGTAAAAATTGCGAGTTAGAAAATCTAGACCTTGTACACTGTAGAAGAAAGTGTTGTATTTCCACGATTGTCATTGCTGAAATGCACCCTGCAACCTTCTCATTTGACGCGCCTCTGCTGTTTATCATGTTCTAATTTGTAAACCCTACGTTGTGATTTTTGGTTATCGGACCAACTCTTAA
The DNA here is from genome assembly GCA_011037195.1 of Triatoma infestans. Classification (NCBI taxonomy): domain Eukaryota; kingdom Metazoa; phylum Arthropoda; class Insecta; order Hemiptera; family Reduviidae; genus Triatoma; species Triatoma infestans. Next base: position 12,173 of record JAAEAF010002968.1, read on the forward strand.
TATTTTACTTAATGTTCAAGAAAAAAAGAAAACTTGATTTACCTGTATCTGTCATATGCGATAACAGCATTGGTTGCAGCTGCTCCAATACCAGAAAACGATCCAATAAGAGCAAATGCTTGACATGCCTTATGTCCTAGTGCATATCCTAATTTGAATGAATTATAAATAAATATTGGCGTTTTACTCATCATCAGAAAATCACAGACTGCTAGATTTACCACGAACACATTGCTAGGTGTACGAAGTGTTTTAGCCCTGTTTTTTTTTAAACAAAATGTAGATAGCAAATACAAATTTAATTCTAAATTCTACAACATTTGTAATATTTGAACATTGCCAGATACTAACGTGCTGAAAATCCATATTACTAGCCCATTACCGATAAGAGCTATTACCATGAAGAAGATATACAATACTCCTAGAGCGTAATTGAATATCGGTTTTGGTTCTTGATAGGTTAGCCAATGTTTCGGTATGTGCGACAGATCTTCTGGTGATAAATTCCAGCCCAGGGTGTGAATATCGCTACCAGAGCTCACTCTAAGCAAAATTAATAATTTTTAATTTTTTTTTTTTTTATAACTTCTCGCTCACTCAATATCTCTCTCTCTCTCTATATATATATATAGTCTGTGTTGTAGGTAAAAGAACTGTTATGTTGTGCTTAATTTTTCTTGAACTTTTTATATTGGTACTGTTTATTTCGAATTTCCTTACCATTCTTAACTTACGAATAACTAAGGTATAACTTCACAAGTAGTTGAGAATGTAATAGTAATTTTGATATTTTGTCAGTCTCAAAAGAATGAGTTTTCTATTAAAAGAGACTTTTGAAGAATGCACTGTTTAAAAGTTTGAATGTCTTAGAATAATAATGTAGAATAGTTTTTGTTTCAAGATATCTCAGAAGTAGATGGTGGATATTTACTTTTGTAAGTCAAGTGAAAGAAGGGCCCTTTCATATGACCACCTTCTTAATCTTCTTGGCTATCAATTGCACCGAGGATTATCATTTCATTTTTCACCTTAAAGTTTGAATATTTTTTTTTATATGTGTATACACATATAGCTGATACTGATTTAATTCTCTGTAAGATAAAGATTTTATTACATGTGCATTAATTAAATACAGCAATCTTTGCTTGTTTGGTTTCTCGTTAAGTAGTAATAAATGGCGTAGGGGCCTACAACAGGTCTAAAGATAACAAATGGTTGACGGGATCTTACACAGTAATTATTAATATAATACTTTAAACCGGAATAGCGAATTTGGGTCCCCGACAATGGGTCCCGCGTATTTCAGCGCTCAAATGCTAAAAAAATGCGGTGTGAACATCAACACTATTTTCTAGTAATTCCTCAATTTACAATTTATTACCAAATTTTCATTCGGAATCTGATGCGGCTTTTGAGTAACATTAAATTTTGACAGTAGACTGTAAATTGTTTTTTAATAAATATTATAAATTCAGGTTCATACGTTCTAAATAATTTGTAGACATAAAAACAATTTTCCTAGTCCATTATATGACTAGGTAAGGAAAATGTCCGATCATCCCTAGCTTATTCAAATATATAACTTTTCATATTTTATAATCTCTGATTATATAAGGTCAGTTTTTCTTGTATCTACTACTGGTTACGAAATGTTTGTGGCTGTTTTTTTTTCTAATAAAACTTTATATTTGTTTCTAATTATTATTACTAATGAATTGATTGCTGGAAGTGTTGAAGTATCATGTACAAAACTGTTACAAATAGTAAAAGTGTGAAGTTAGGATGTTGTTACAGTATGAAATGAGGCTTGTACTGTCAACTACTGGTACATAACGTTTACAACATTTAGAGTGCTTCAGAAATGCATATGTTGTACAAGTTTTGATTGATATAACTATCGACATTGTTATTTTATTTACGTAAATTTTTTGTAGTGCAGAAATAAGGTTCCGGCCAAATAAAAGTTTTTCTTCTTCAAAAGAAAATAGTTTTGTCACTAAAAATCTGTTATTAATGCTTGCTTTTAATCGGAGGTTCCCAGTCATTTCGCTAATCTCAACACTATTCAAGATTATGGATTAACAGACTCTTGGAAGGGGGGGGTGCTTCGTTAATTTACACTGCTGAATAAGTATGTTTATATAATGTGATTTATAGATTTTTGATTATTATTATCTCATCAATATTAAATTGCTCAAGCTATATCTGTGGGTAGTACAGTCAGTTAAAATGGTCTTATAAAAGCATTATTCGGTCAAAATAACTGCAGGGCATTGTTGAGGATCACTAAAATTTGTGTTACTTTCATTTTTGAGTGGTTCTCTAAGGTGTTATCGCAAATTGCTCATTTGAGCCTAGCGGAAATCTTTCCCTTATACTTAGTTCCGACCGTTTTCATAATCAAAATGATATTATTTTAACGAGAAGAGAAACCTCTCTTCTCAAACAGCTGACTACCCGTCAACTACAAATCCCAATACCTACTAGTCCACTTGTGGGCAGTAGATCTTGGACAAAACCTTCATTGTTCTGCAACAAACCCAAGGGTCATCTTCCAGGCTACCCAAACCAGGATATCATATATAGAACCTTCTGGAACATCAGAACTCGGTGCAAAATGTCACTTCTGATACTATTGCTTTGAGTTTATAGCTAGGGAAAATTGTTTCTCCTTTGCATGTAATTAAAGTATGTATGTATCTAATTGCTTATAAGCAAAAGTTATAGCAAGGAGTTTGATTTAAAAAATAAAAATACAATTACTCTAACATAACAGAACAGAAATATTTCAGAATATTTTAAGATTCAACGAAATTAAATATAATTAATAAAATATTTACATTACTGTGCAATAAAACATAAGGTTGAACATAAAATCTAACTAGAAATTAATTTTTTTAATTTAAGTGATTAAAAGTTTTCATTTAAGAAATTAATATTTTCCTTTTTAACACAGACTTCACACTTCACTAGATCTGCCTTTATGGAAACTCTTAGAAGTAGCACTGAAGAGACACTCATAAATCTCCAGAAAATGAGGAACTTGAGCATCAGGTGAATGAAGCCAAGTCTCACAGTGCCAAAGAACATCCATTTGCAGCAAGGCTCTGATTTCACTGCTTGTTAAATTATACAAATATTGTTCCAGAAAATGAAAATAAAATTTGAATTACGTTGTTTGTTTGGGGATTATTTACTTCTGTCTTAGAAAAGATTTTATTGATTATTTGGCGGATCGTTTAATTTTCCTTTTCTTTGAAATGCCAGATCTTGAGGATTCAGAAATATCTGTTTCCACACCATCTATTGCTGCGACGATTTCAGATAACACGGTTACATCTGATTGCCCTAGCCATTGTTGGATTTCTTTCTCGCATCTAATTGTAACTGCCTGAACACCCACGTCTTTTCTTACGAAGATTTTGTAATTCCCGAACCAGACAAACTTAGCTTTTCCCATTCGTTGCAAATCTTTTGCTTGTATAAATAATTTATAAGTTTGGGGGTTCATTATTCAGAAATGTAAACTTGTATTTGTTTCGTCACACGTATTCAGTACAGAGTTTAAGGAAAGAGTGTTATTTTTTACATACCTTCTACAACAGTCCAAGAAAAAAACTTGTCATTAGAAAATAACAGGGGGATTATTAGATTTTCTAATTTTATTTAGACGATAGTATTCCTCCAATTTATTTTCTATAGAATCGAATCCTATGATGGACAAGATTTTCTTCAAAATAGTGAGAACGTCCTCATTAGGGTTACTAGGAATGTTCATAACTTTGATTTTATTGAATTTAAGAACCTGCGAATTTTCGTTCAGGACGTCTTGCAAATTATTAATACAGTCTTTTAGATAAAGATTTTCTTTACTTACTGCTGTCAGCTTATTTTTTCCTTTAATTAAATTATTCTTAATCCCTGAAGTAATCGCTTTAAAGTTATTCAAATTTTATGAATTTCTTGATGATCAGTTCTCAAGTCAGAAATATCTTTTTTCAAGTCTTTATTAATTGTATTAATACAATCAAGTATACAGTTGAGTGCATCCGACCCCTCGCTTTTGCCATGGTCTCATTATCAGTTATATCCCCACTACCACTAGCTGTGGACATAGTAACTGTTCATGTTTATATTTTTTTTGAATGTATGGATGGGTCCGCAATGCTGGATAACATCTGGTATTTTATCCGTTGTAACATACATATTTATATTGTTCTTGATCGGTTTCGGATTTTCATCCATCGTCAGAGCAAATTCATCAAGTTCGTGTAGAGAGTTCACTTCAACTTAATGTTTTGTTACACTCGCACTTGTTGGTTATATATATTTATTGAAAAGATAATAGATTATAAAGACACTTTTGCCCCCACTAGAAAACTTAACTATCCCCTCCACCACAAAAGTATGCTCTATAAATAAACAAAGCTTTTCTTAACTATTACGGAAAAGTGATCGATGGAAATTTATCAAATTCACCAGATCGTTTGAAATTGTAAGAAGTCACTGTATGTCAGAAATCAAGACTTAGTTCCAAATTTAACTTAGAATTGCGACACTATGTTACCTCTACTAAAGCTCGAACCAAACTCCCTTTGCATGTAATTAATAAAAATATTACTCTATGCGCAACACATAAAATTTATTTCAACTAGAAAAATGACATTTATATAATCAATGCAAGTTAAAATGTGCAGGTATTGAGGTGGGCAATCCTCGGTATTCGTGATTGCTCCAATCAAGAATTGCATGTAATCTTGAATGGAACCATTCAGGGTCAGCCGAAAGTAGCCTTTACAAATGCTCATTGTTTTATGTTAAAAACCGAAAATGTTAATTCTTCATTTTAAAATGGATTATCAAAATTTAATTACAGTTCAAATTAAAATTTTTGAAACGACAGTTGTCATGTTAACAAACTTTCATACTTTAGTTACCATGGCATGGAAGTGTGAACTCAAAAGAAACGATAAGAGAAATTACCTGGCAAGCGGCGCCCAATAGCTTGCGTTATTACACAGTTGGTAGTCACATGGCGTCTCCATTCTCCATTCCAACCAGTGGCATACTTACTGGCTAATGCTCTGTATTTATACTTTGCTCTAAATGCGATTAACCAGGGATAAACTCTATGTTTTTACTTATTTCTTAACATCGATCCGCACTATAGGATTACCTTATTTTCCTATTTAATGATTAAAAAAAACTATTTAACTAGTCAAACTTTTTTCAAAATTTGCAATACTATTTTTCAAATTGTTTTTGCAAGGCATTAAGGTACCTGCATCAGTAACGGGCACTTGTACCCTCTCACACTGCACAGGCGGTAGAAGAGAGTGTAAATTATGATGATATGATATGACTTACTGTTAGTAAGTAAGAGAAAGTATTGTAATCGTGTCAAATTTTCGATACCGTGTTTTAACCGGAAATATCCGGTTTGAGGTTCCTTGAATCCCAAAAAGTGGTTTTTAGCTATTGGTCTGTGTGAGTGGGGCAGCATACATCGCAGAATGTTCAAACTAATATTTCATCAAAGTGCTACCAGCAGACCTGAGAATAAGCTTTACGTAAAAATCGTTCAACCGGAAGTGCCACTTTACTGAATGGTTTTATCAGTTTTTGTGATTTTCTCAAAAACGGCTCCAACGAATTTCTTTAAACATGGTATATCAACTACACATACAAAAGCTACCACTTTTATTTGAAACATTTCTCCGGAAAAATTCATTTAAAAATACTTTTGGGGGAGGGGTGGGTTATGTTGTTTTTCTCTAAAGTGCTATCATAGTTGATTATACATTTCTACCATGTAACAAATTAATTAGAAATGAGTAGATTGCCAAAATTTCGAGTTTCAAGAAAATTAGTAAACCGGAAATGCGTTTTTACTGAACAGTTTTTTCAGTTTTTACTATTTTCTCCATGAAAACATCGATGAATTTCATTAAATTTAGTCTACTAACTATAAAATTTGTCAGTTACAATTTTGTAAACTGCAAGAGAAAGTTTTGTGAGTGTATCACACCCGATCTTTTTGAATACAAATAGCTTTGCTTTTTGTATTTTTGGGATATAGGGATACCGACTAGTGCAGAAGTAGTATGTAGGATCGTGTATTAGTTGTTATAAATTGATCCGAAATGGAAAGCTTGGGCGCAAGAGCAAACATTCCAAAATTTGGAGAGAAACCAGATTTCCATAGTAAAATCCTTTGAACTGCTAAATTGAAAACCTAACAAAACACATAGGGTACACAAACTTCAATGTTTTACACCCAACTGCAATGCTTGCTACACTGGTGAATCCAAACAGTTTTTACAAAAAAGACTCAGACAGCATGAACTAGACATTATTAACAAAAAAAATGATAGCACTGCTCTCTCTAAACAGGTTCTGACTTTAATCATGCCATCGATTTCAATAACCCTTCCATTTTAGCCACTTACCTCAACCATTCAAAACGTCTTCTATCCGAATCCTTACAAATTCACCTCCATCCGAATTCTGTCAATTTTAAAAAGACAAAGAAATCATAACTTCAACTTACAACAATATTTTTCTAACCCTAAAAAAAATACTCGCCAGTAATTTGTTCTTCTAAATTTGAAATTGCCGCGCCTCACTACATCCATTTTTCTTATCCCTCCCACCTTTTAACAGTTTTTTTAAATTTAAAAAAAAATACTCTCTATTTCAATCTCAACGTACATTCCTCTCCTATCCTAAAGGTATCTTTATCTGTTTTATTTTCTTTTATTGTTAATATCATTTTATTTAATTTATTGTCACTTCTGTTTTATAATTTCTTCTGTTAATATTTCTTTAATTTAAATTTTTCTCTTTTGTATCTATGCACTTTTTCGTTAGTACAATATTGCACGATAATGTATTTTCTCCAGTAAATTTTACAGAGCTCCTGAAGAAGGGCACCAATGGTAATCCGAAACACAGAACTACAAAGAATTCTTTATCCTTAAAAACTCCTCTGGTCATTAAAATCCTTTAAATTTTTCTCAAATTTTGTTCTTTTGCAATGCGGCATTATAATGACACTAAAGCTTTACAACATACTGATAACTAATTGTAAAAATCCCTCATAATTTGCAAACCATTCCAAATACTCTTATAAAAGCGGTTTAACAGATATGAAATAAAATAACAATTAGTAAATGACCAAATAACAAAAGTCAATATTATCTGATAATATCTTGTTGCTGGAAGGACTTGAACGAAAAATTTTGGTCAGATATCGGACAATTAAAGACCTAAAACATTTTGGTGACAATCCAATATTTAGAAACCACTTTAGATCACAACATAATATAGTATATCAGCTTAATAGATCGACAAAGTTTATATTTCTATAAATCAACAAAGTTTCAAACACGTTTCCATCCTGCTTACACCTACAATTATGGTTCATCCTGTGTTGAAATATGATTCAAATGTTTCGACTTCAACTACTTCTATTGCAGTGAAATTGAGGCATTTTATTTAATTTTCAGTTTGCTCGACTGACTGCTTGCTTCGCAGAATATAACTCACAAATTTTATTAATATATAACTTTTAAATAATATGATCGATTGTCCTAGATTATTAAATCATTTTGATATACAAGTTAATAAGCGAAACGGCTTACTGAAGTAAAATAATATTCCATCAATTGCGAAAAATTGATTGCAGTAGCAAAGGTTACGGTAGTTACAATTGACTTTTAGAGTTGTTTCATATTATTATTTTCTCTTATGTTTTGAGGTTCCCTGAGTACGAAAAAGATCTGTTTTTTTTTTCCCCCCAGCTCCAGTAGCCCTGCAGCTGAGGAGTTTATTATTCTGCCTGTCCCCATCATGATTACAAGCATTTAACATTGTAATTCAAAATATTGATCATTATTCATTATCTTATTATAATTATTATTTAAGTAATATAATAGCAATTTGAAGTTGGTAACATACAATAGTTATCAAACAATGAAATTAAGAATATGAAAGACTAAGAAGAGAATATAATAATGCAAAGAACTAGCAAACAATTTATAAACTCTTTATTGAATTTTGAGATTAACAAACTCGGGGCCGCTAGTCATCCTTCTCCTTCCTGAATCACTTCCCCTTTATCAATTCCGCTCTATTTGCCTCAAAAAATGGACAGTCGAAAATTATATGGTGCCACGTTTGGGCAACCAAGCTATTACAAACACATCCAGGCTGTTTATTATTTTAAATCTAAATAAATATGATTTATTTTTCCTGTGACCGGTAAGTGCCACAGCACTGGTGTGAAACTCAAAACGACTTTTCCGTACTAATACAGATATATTAAAGTTTTGGTCAAACTCGGTCACCCGAACTACCACTTTACTAAAAGGTTTTTTCGCGATTTTCTCTAAAACGACTCCAACGATTTTCTTCAACTATGAATAACAACTATACATAACTATAACTTTTATTTGTAACATTTCTCCGAGAAAATTCATTTAAGGAAGGATTTGGAGGAGGGCTTGCCTTTGAAGTGCTATTTCAGGTCATTATACAATTCTGGCATCCATATAATATTAATCAGAATTAAATATACTCGTATTGCCAAAATTCCGAGTTTGAAGAAAATCCTTTACTGAACAGTTTTGTCAATTTTCTGCGATTTTGTCCATAATAACACCGAGCGTTTCATTAAACTTAGTATACTAATTATACATGCAGAAACCCTGTTTGATTTTTTCCCAAGAAAAACCATTAATGGAGGTTTTGGAGGAGTAGAAGAAAAATGTCGTTTTATAAAGTTTAGATTCTCCCATTCTTGTAAATTGAAGCCTAATAAAAACTGTATGTTTGAAAAGATTAATCAATTATATGTAAATTGCAATAGAGAAAAGCGTGTCCCACCAGATTTTTTCGTACCTACTGGATTCATACATGTATTTCCGGAGAAACTCAATTTCGAAAATTAGATATGAGCGCATACTCTTCCTCTTAGGGGTGCAGCGTAACTCGCCTCCTCGTTGGTGCACCCTGGATAACGCTAAATGAGTTACACCTCTGCGTCTTGTACCATGCCACAGCAGAGTCAAACGACTGCCAGAGCAAGAACAAATGGCCCTTTTCAGGGCGGTGACGACGCCACTTTCCGGCAGACATCTCTTTATTACGTGTACTATTTTGGAACGCAGACGGACTGAATTCAAAATTCAGCGAGCTGAAGATTAAAATTTATGATCAAGAAATTGACATTTTTATCATAGCGGAAGCTGGTGCCGCGTCCGATAGCGTTCAATTCTACCAAATGAATGGATATTCCATTTACACCCTTCATCGAGGTAGACAAATCGCGTCTGGAATGATAATAGGCTTAGTAAACGAGATTGTATCTAACTTTAAAATCTTACACAGCATGGACGTAGAGAACAAGCTAGAAGCTGTACAAATAGATGCGTGGCTCAATGACAATCATTTTCGTATAGTGGCCGCATATAACCTACCCATGAATACCTTCGACCACCTGATTCTAGAACAAGCCATCACAAGAAACACTGTTGTCATAGGAGATTTCAATGCCCCTCTACCAGATGGGGATACCGCCGCACCACAACTGTCGATAGCATCATGGAGTCGGTCATCGATGGATCGTCCCTTATTCCTGTGGATACGAAGCCTACCTTCCTAGCTGTTGCAGGTCGACTTAGCAGACCTGATCTCATCTTGCCACATGCCAACCTTTCCGACAGATGCCAATAGGAACTGTTGCATGACCCATCTGGCCGTGGGCACCGCATCATCACCATCACGATAACACCTAAAGTGATGACCCCGGAGAAAAAAGTTTACTCTCGATGAAACTTTAAAAAGGCAAAATGGCGCGAGTACGAGAGAGAGACGGATGCTCATGTGACTGCAGACCTGATCGTTGCTAACCTAGACAAGACTTTTAGCAATAACACGAAGGCAATTACCTCTGTCGCCTTTAAACATATACCAAGAGGGCAAGCTAAAAAGCACTCCCCTTTTTGGAGTGACAAACTAGCCGTGTTGAAAACTAAGCTTGACGATGCCAGGAAAACCGCCCAGAGATCACAGCAACTCGAAGACTGTATTCAGCACAGAAAAGCTCAGGCCACACTTCAGAGAGAGATCATTCACAGTTAGAGGCATGCCTTTCGCAACTTTGTTGCAAAAATGTACTATCAAAAAGACGGATGCTCACAAGTGAGGTGGCTCATAAGTTTCTTATCTCAAAGGTTTGTCAGGGTCCGGTACGGCGATTGCATCTCAATATTCCGACAGCATAAGAGAGGCCTCCCCCAGGGCGCTGTCCTTAGTTGCGCGCTTTTCAACCTTATGATCAACGACCTGATCGATGAACTGAAATCGGAGCGTGGTGTCGAGGCTCTCTGTTACGCCGATGACCTCACCATCTGGTCTACTAGCAGTAACGTGCCCGCTATGGAACATGCTGTTAACCAAGCTCTACATCGCCTTCAACTGCGGTGCACAGATAACGACATGATTGCCAATAAAGACAAGACCACTACCCAGTTGTTCACACTGTCTAAGAAGCACCACACTGTTAGCCTCAAATATGACTCAGTACCAATTAAGCTACAACAGTCAACGGAATACCTCGGGATGACTATGGATACCAAACTAAGCTGGAAACAACATTGATAAGGTCGCTAATAGATCCACCAAGAAACTCCGCATCCTAAAAAGACTAACTGGCACTAAATGGGGTGCCACGCAAGATGTCTTGCCTCTAAGCAAACTAAGCTGGGCACAACACGTTGAAAGATTGCTAGCAGATGTACCAAGAAACCCCGCATCCTGAAAAGACTAACTAAATGAGACGCACGCAAGATGTCTTAGCCACCACCTACAAGACCTACATCCGTCCCTTGATGGACTACGGCTGCGAGGCCATTTCTACTGCCAGTGAAACTACCAAAAAGAAGCTGAACATTGTTCAAAAGACGCCTTGCGCTTGGTATGTGGAACGCAACCTCGACTCCCATTGTGGCACTTGAGAATCAAACGCAGACGGAACCCTTGGAAGCTCGTCGGGACAAAGCGGTTCTGAGAGGTCCCGTAGAATAGACGAAAACTTTTGGGAGGGCTACCGTTTAGCTAGCATACGACTAAAAACACAAGTCACTCCTCTCATCAGGGCCCGAGAGCTGTACCAAAAGTACAGCCTAATCGTGGGAAAACCCCTACCCTATCCAAGACCTCGCTTTACCAAGAAAAACCAGGACTGCCACTCCATTTACTTCTTCCCGGTATTGATGAACGCAAAGCTGGAGTCCCTTCATATCTTCCAAAGTGGCAGCGCTTGAGATGCTAGTCACGAAATACCCAAAGACTGAACGGATCCACGTCTTCACGGACGGATCCGCCATGGGTGGCAGATGCGGCGCGGGCTTCTTTACTGATTTTCTAGAGATTTCCATCCCTGAGGGCAAACTAATGTCAAACGTCGATGGAGAGGTGGCAGCTATAAGCGAGGCTGCAGGTAAATTAATGTCTTTCCCTAAGCTCAAAAAAGTAGTGTTCTTATCTGACTCCACGGCAGCCCTGCAAGCAATTACTTCCCCCGAGCCGCAGGAGGGAGAACTAGTACCTAAATGCCAGGAACGCCTCTTCCAACTTCTTTCAGGAACAGCAGTCTGTCTCCATGGGTACCCGGACACTGTGGGATTGAGGGGAACGAGCGCGCGGACAAACTTGCGAAGGACGGCTGCTTGCACCCTCAAGTAGAACAACCAGCCACATACAAATCAACATGTGGCATCATCAACCTATCTGTTCAGGAGACAGTGAGGACGACTTGGGAGGAGGCTCCCGTTAGCAAAAGATGGGAACCGATCGTCACATCCAACACCATCCCCAACAACCTGCCGAGAGACGCCGCGGTCGCCACCTTCAGGATGGCTACCGGCCACGACTTCCTCCGGAGCCACCTGCACCGCCTTGGTCTTGTTGACTCCCCCCTATGCCCCCTGTGTATGGAAGGTGAAGGGACGGCCGAACATCTGGAAGCCAATGGCCGAGAAAACAGTTTGCAAGGGCGGGCCAGACTCTACTGGATGGCACGGCGTCAAATGGCCGAGCGATCACGGACGGGCGTTGGATGGAGAAGAAGAAGACTCTTCCTCTTACTAGGGGTAGGAGAAAGTCTAGTCTTTATGTGTGTCTGTGAACAAAATATCTCAAAAACAAAAAATCGCAGACAGTTCAAAATTGGTATTTCTTTTATGTACCATCACCGTATCTGACAAGATCATTTCCGACAAAATCCACCAACCAACAGTGCGACTTTACTGAGAGTTTACTCCTGATTCTCTTTAAATTCCGTGATACACAAATTTTTGTCACTTCTATTTGAACATTTTCCAAGGAAAGTTTATTTTTTGTCAGTTTCTAGAGGACAGTAGTGCTTAGCTTTCCTTTAAAGCACCATTTTAGTACAATGTATGGTTCTAACACCTATATTAATATATATTAAAAGCACTGCTAGAATTCCAAATTTGAATAAAATGGTCTACCGGAAGTGCAACTTCTCAATGTTTTTTTTTTTAATTTTCTTGAAAACGATGTCAACGATTTCCTTTAAACTTGGAATGCTAACTGCACAGATAGTAAACCTATCTCTTCTATCTGTAACAATTTTTTCGAAATAATTTATATGAGATAGGTAAATTTGTGGCGTTAAATATCGAATGCTATATAAGTTCATTTCAATGTTCACTCTGCTGGACTACATTGTTATAATTCATAGATATCTGCCTGTGTAATTGTTTGCACGCAACATTAGAACAAATGTGTAAAATATGAAAATTTGCCATTTTATGAATAATTGTTTTAAGAGCATTAAGAGAGAAAGTCGTGTGATAGAATAAATGTTTATTTGACATAAAAAAAAAATCAAAATACAAAAATTGACAAATTTATAGTTAGTTTACCAAATTTAATGAAATTCGTCGGTGGTTTTATGTAGAAAATCGCAAAAATTGAAAAACTGTTCAGTAAATACGGACTTCCGGTTTACTAATTTTCTTGAAACTCGGAATTTTGGAACTTCCGAAAAATTGGTTGGAGTCGTTTTAGAGAAAATAGAAGAAACCTGAAAAATAGTTCCTAGTAAAAACGCACTTCCGGTCATCCGATTTTTTCAATTTTGGAATTAAACTGTTATGTAAACTCGGGTATCAATAAGAAGTTTAAATAACTTTTTAACCAAATATCTATTCAATTTTTTCTCCAATTCCTCAAATGCTTGGTATCCCTAAACTTAACAACCGTAGCATGCTACTGACCTGAGAATCGCGTCAAAAACCTGATATTTAGCGGGCAAACTGATTGAATTATTCAGAAAAGGATGTAGCCGAATACTGTCCATAATCCGTTTACCTGCCAACTGTTTTTCTTTCAAGTTATTTATTATTTATTGCTTTTGGGATACATAGATCCATAGCAAGGAGTGGGTTTAACAAAATTACATATTGAGCAAATAATCTTCTCAACTCAGTATAGAACTGGCGACAGAACCAAAAATATAGGAAGAAGAAAAAAGAAAACACAATTGTAGATAATAGAGTTCCTAAGAGATGCCTACTTATGAATTAAAATAGCTAACCGCCTACTAAATAAATAAAACTAAATATGGAAAGAACAAACTAAACTTTATAAACATTATGAGGTTGAACTTGACCAACAAATGTTATCATTATTCTTGTTTATTATTATTCTAATTATCATTAATTATGGAATTAATACTTATTAAATCATCCAATTGTAGAAGTTGTTGGCCGTTAGAAATGATCTGATGTATCTCTTAGTTGGCTGATCGGCCGGGGGTATCATAAGAAAAACACTAAAAAATTTTTTAAGTGTTTTTTATTAATGGCCCGACGTTTCGACAAACATTGTTTGTCTTCTTCAGGGGCTATCTTGTAAATACAGAATTTGTGTGCTCTATTACATGTTCAATTAAGAAATTATTAAATCATCCAATTCCATTTCTAAAAGCCAGACTTTTTATTACAAATAAGTGGATGTTATTTAATTTACTTTTATTAATATTGGACCATAGGTCTGAATTTTACCCGAATTACGTGGGCTGTCAAGAAGTATTGGTTTAAATATTTATTTCTGTATGGCAAGAGAAGAGGGCATTCAATTAAAAAATATATTAAACTATCCATTTCCCCGGAATTACATAAAGTACAATATTTTTCACAAACAGAATTTTTCCACCATTTATTGTAATAGGGAGATTTGTTTATAAGCCATTCTTAACGGTGAAATTAATTTGATTTTGTTTATATGTACATAGTTTTACAGATATTCTTTTTTAATTCCAAGGCTACTAATATTATGAATATCCGAAACAAGTCAGGAACAAAACCAATATGCATGATACGATGGATAAAATACCAGGTGTTATCCAGCATTGTAGACCCACCCACATTTTCAATAATTTTTAACTTTTTCTACAAGAGCATTTAGAGTATTTCTCACTACATTAATATTTTGACAGTCCCAAATATGTTTGGCTCCTATTAGGCAGTGCAAGTCCCTTAACTGATATGCCTAGTTAAATGGGATCGTTTTGCACACTTATTAGTTCAATAAGTATTTAAAACATTGCCTGGACAACTGTTCATTGACCATTTCTAATAATTTACCATTCTTCAGAAAATTTTACAGACATTATGTGTGCGACCCACCTCCACTCTATCATAGCTATCCGGTGTGCCAGGTGATAAATTCAATAATACCTTAAAAACTTTAACTGCCCTCTTTCCACCAAATGTGAGTACTGGCAGCCCCATATTTCATTCATGTACAATAAAACACTTTCAGACTGCGAATCAAATAACTTATTTTTTGTGTCCCATGAATCAGATTTGGTCGCAAACCTTTATGGAATATCACAATCTTGGTTTTCTTTGTATTATCTTAAGACTATTTAATTTTTAATATTCTGACAAACGGTCTAGAGCTTCAACTGCGTGTCTCTCCAAGAGTGCAAAGTAACACCAAATCATCTGCTTACATAAGCACTTGTAAATCTTCATCTGCGCCCAAATTAATTCCTTATAATTAGATTTTTCAAAATAATCAATTATATTGGCACATAGATCGAGAAGAGGAGAGGAGAAAATATTTCGCCTTGGAGTACAACTTCGGATTCATAAAGGTTCATTATAAGGTGTAAACATTTACGCTAATTCCAGATTCGTAAGTTTATGCCATAACTTGAGGTGTGAGATAGAATTAAACGCTCTTTGAAAACAACCTTTGCTTTTGTTTAGACGGAGGTGTATATTTATGGCAGCTGAAAGTATGAGAACATTGTCCGTAATACCATTTATTGTAATACCATTGTCGTATGAGAATTTCACAGCAGATTTTTGTCTTATATGGACATTTGTATATTTTCCTTTAGATGTAAAATATCATCGTCATAATCTATCCTCTTCTCTGCCTATGCGATGTAAGGGGGAATGTAAAATATACAAATAAATAAAACATCTAGTGTAAACCTAAAATCACTACAGTTTCTACAGTTTTTTATTTTATCTATTTAAAGGAACTGTAATTTTCAGTCCTATAAAATGAAAAATAATTGTGTTCAGTAAAGGTTGCAAATTAAAGGCAAAAGAAAAATGATACTATGGGGGACAACGATTGTTATAAAATACGATATATTTGGGATTTAGAATAAGCTCTAATGGGAAATGGAATAAATACGTTAAAATGACGTCAGTATCATTATCTCTCCATCTTGTCCTGAGAGGAAGTGTGTGTGGTTTTAATGTTAGTGTGTATTGTTTTGATATATCTGACATAAGATCAACTGCCGAACCAAATTATCAACTTGGTTACTAAAAAAAAATAGAAGTGATAATAATTAATATAGGAAATTAGTCTTACAATGATACACTTACTGCTATCTTACTTTATTAATGCTGTTAAATCTGTAAAAAATCAATTATATAAATTCAGTCAGGTTTACGCTATTTCACATTAGATTGTTTCTGAAATTTGTTCTATTTCGTGCTAATTAACTTAAAGCTGTATATTTCTCACAACATGATGTAAAATACTGACATAAAATCGAATACCTTCTATTTAAATACGAATATTATTTATAATTATTCAATTAATTTGGCTGCTGTTAAATTATTAAATTATCCATTCACTTTTAAATTGTAGAAATGCTAACATGTTTAAAAGCATTAACTTTTGGTGATTTTCAATTAAAAAGCATGTTTTGTGAAAATCTTAAAATAGTATAGTTAATAAGAATGTTTAACTTAAATTATTATGTAAGCATACATTGTTATGTAAACATAATAAATCAAACCGATTTACACATATCCCTTTTAATACCTCTTTGAAAAAGTAACAGAACAATTATTCAAATGTAATATTTCAAGTATAATATAAATATTTTAAAGAAATTAGTTTCTTTTTTTATATAAATAATAAATCAATAAAGGAGATGACCTACAAGAGGGATTAGAAATTGCTATGAAAGGCTTCTTGGTAGCAAGCTTGGCAGGGTAATTACTTTGGTGAAGCCTTTTTAAACCTATCGTACAATGTTTACAAACATTTAAAGAAGAAACAGATCATATAATTTTAAAGATTTAGTAATCAATTAACCACGAATTTTAATTTTTAATCCGAGAAGTGAAACTACTAGTTCATGATTGAATTTTTAATTGAGGCACTACAACAATACGTTCTTTCCGCTGATCAATAGTGATACTCACGCCTGATCAGCGCGCACTGGCGATTGGTGGATACTCCATAACTAGCCTAATCTTCAGAACATGTTGCTATTTGTTCAGAAAACAGATATTGAATATGGAACAATTTACTTATACGGTATTAATAAGACGAACAAAATGTTTATAATACACATGCTTGTGTCATAATACAAAAATGAAACAATATTCTGATAAAAATTAAATAGAGAATTAATGACTAGAATTGTGCGAAAATCCATTAAAAATTGGTCTGAAGTTAAGACTAAAGAAAAAGAAGTCATTATTTTTATCATCAAATACCTTTGATAAATTAATACACATATTTTACATTAACATATGCCTGTATTATACAATCTGGTTAAATTAAATTTTACCATATTCCCATGGAACACACCTTTAAGGCAAAGTAAAATAATTTGCAAAATAATCTCAGACCAGCACCTTAAACGTAGGCCCTTATTCCAAAATTAGCAATAGTTTACACAGGAATTCAAATAGATATTTTCTGCAATGAGGGAGGGGCCTGGAAAGTATTGTTTTCTATGAATAATAGTGACATCTTAAGGTACTATCTTCCAGCATTTCGCCTTCAAATTACTTATTGATCTAATAGCAGAATTATCAAATGAAGAGCAACAATACAGAGTTATTTAAGCCAAATAAAATCAATACTTTTATTTTGGAAGGGAATAGCTCAGTGGTAGCGCGCTTGACTCCCACGCGGAGGTCCCAGATTCGAGTCCAGTGCTGCCTTTGGATTTTCTCTTCCAAGGATCGTTTACAGCTCAGTATACGCAGTGATGTTGTAACGAGAGAACACAGTTTCCGCAGGCCCGCAATATATCGAAACGTCTCCGAGAGCTATAGGTGATGACTTAAATTAAAATAAACAAAATATTTATTTATAATGAATGAAAATAAATTATATTAAGAACAGAAAAATAACCTTTACCCAGTAAATGTCTATTTTTATAGAAAGCAATATGCAATAGGGGCTAGTCAATCTTTATTAACAATAGAATGCTGTCACTCGGAACAAAATTTATATTTATTAAATAAAGCAATGACTTGCAAAAGAGTGAAGGTAGAAACGAATGCGAAATATTTTGAAAAATAAGTGTAAATAAATAGTAAATTTAATTTTAATTTTAAATAAGTTGTGTTTCCGAATCTAGTTCTTAAAAAATTCATCTTTATCAAGTGAAAATTTATTTCTTCTGCAAGTAAGAATTTTATCAGTGTTTATGAACATCAAGAGTGTAGAAAATGTTGTATCTAATATAGCCAACTTCAAGGATAAGGGTTCATAGCCCAATTGTACAGATCCGATTGGCAGTTTACTGGCTACCTCCATCAACCCTTTACAAATAATACTTACCACCTGATTGTCCAAAGTTAGCTTTCCTTTCAAGCGGAGTACCATGTTAATTACCAGCTGTTCAATGTTGCTCACTTCTTCACTAATATTAATAGTTCTTAACTTCTCGTTAATCCGTTCTTTATTCTCACGCCACTGCTCAAGTTCACGACGTTCTGTTACAGGACTTATATCATCATTTCCAAAAACTGAAGCAAAGTATATAGCAAAGAGACGTTCAAATTGTCCAGCTGGTATTATATGTGAGCTTGTGTCCAATGTAAAGCGACACAATCGAAGACATCCTCTCAGTGAAGTACTGTAAGCTTTCATATAGCTTTTTGATGGGGCACAAATTTGTAATTGAAATACTGGCGCCATTATGGTAATATTTGTCATATGAGATAGTAAATCACATGAGAAACCTACTATAGGGTCCATTTGATGTATACCACGGTAATGTATTGTGTATTGTGAGAGCAGTTTGGTAACTTCAGATACCGCCAACATCAACACATTTACTCGCCTCTCTCTCAGTAAATGCCTACCTTTACCGTCTATATAGTTATTAACCACTAACAAAACTCGCTCACTAACATTGTCCAACTCTTTCAAAATATTTATTATTTGTAGATTGACATCAATTTTGTCATCTTTATTATCTTCTGCAAAGAATAGAACTTTTAAAATAACCTCCTCAATCCCTTTGGGGAATTCGCCTATAAAATGGCCGCCCAGCGTAACACCTTCTACAATTTTAGATTCATCTAATGGAAAAGAATTATTTTTATTATAAACTAGACCATCAAAATTATCCAATAAAAATGTATATATATCACTATCACCTGATTCATTTAAATGAACCCATTGTTTAAATAAACGTGACAATTCAAGAGCTACTGGTGAAGTGAAACGCGTATAAAAGAAGGAATTAATTATTTGGTTAATGTCAGATGACTTGCAATTTAAGTATGGCGCATTGTGATGAAGAGCTGTTTGCAATGCCTTTATCTGATTAAATAATATAATGCGATTACTGTGATGTCTTATACTATTAAATAAAGATGTTAATAGAATAAAATATGTTTTTAATCCATCTCCAGCAATATTTTCAAGATTGACTGCAGTTTTGATAAGTACATCTCTAACGGGAGAATCACCTCGATCAAAGATATTTAACAATTGTGACGCTATCCTAGAAATAGTCAGTCCAGTGATATCGGGCATCATAACTCCCAGGCCATTTGGTCCGAATGCCTTGCTTAACGGTTCGCACAGATATTCACATTCTTCTACTGCTTCTTTCAATGAATCTTCTGATAGAATTCTGCAAACAGAACCAACTGAGTATCAAAAAACAGTTAATCATAACTACTGGGAGCCTGTTTTTTCATTACACACTGAAAGAATGCAACTCAAAAATATGGGCCTCAATTGCAAAGTATTTTTACTTTCTCTGAAGAACTTTGCTATCGTGGTAAATTTTCGAAACTGATTTTATCGGCAATATGTTCTAAAAAGTTAAAATTGTGGCGAAGAGTCTGTCCTTCTTGAAATCGCTGTAACCGACACGAAGCCTTTCAAACGAAATCCATCAACCAGAAGTGCGATTGTATTGAATGTTTTTCTTTCAGTTCGCGAATTTCCACCTTTATTTGAAACTAACGAGCCACTCGGTACTATCGGCTAAAAAGCCGGTAAAAGTGACTAAAAATTCCAAGTTTGAAGAAAAGCTGTCATTTAGAATCATAACAAGGGCAATGAGAGAATGCTGACAGTGAATCACACTGAAATTTGTTTCTTCTTTTTTTTAAATAAACGATTTTCCAAATTGGTTTTAGCTTTGTTACCTCTTGATCCACAATAGACCTCAATTTGTAGGTCGCAGTGGAATGAGGCTCCCCCCCCCGCTTCTATTCTATTGTTACCTCTTAGCGGGAAAACGTTAACATTGAAACGTTTCCGCCGGAAAAATCCATTTAATCTTTTATCTTTGGAGAGATTGGCTGCTCTTTGAAGGTGTGCTCAGTGTGGAATATCTTGAATTTTCAAAAAAATAAAAATATAAGAAACTTGGACAAATTAAGGTTAATCGAATATGGAATAATTTAAATAAAAAACAAAAATCATATTGTTAAAATAACAAAATCTCTCTCTCTCTCTCTCTCTATATATATATATATATATATATATAATATCACTATATATATATATAGATTTTCATCATATAGAGTGTAATGAAAAACTGGCGGCAACATATTGAGGAGACCAAGATCCACAACACTGGGTTATAGAGCTAGGAAAGAAAAAGAAGTGCAATAACCAGCATCGCTTAGTTAAAGCACGTAAAGTTTAATTTTAATGACTGAAGAAAATAGGATAGAACGTAATATATTTACACACACAAAGAAACATTATAATGTTATCAATTTCAGTAAGAATACCAATGAACTCTCCTATATCAATTACTACAACTTTAATTACTCACAAAACAAAAAAGTATCTTCCAACCTTCCTAAAACAAACAATAGTTTGGAATTCCAATAAGAACAGAAGAGGTCTTCATTCTTCTATATACGTACCTACACCTCGCTACCTGCAGCATTGCAGTAGTGCACAGTACTACCTCGCTTTAGTGCTACATTTACAGACAACCAACATCACATTCACTTCTCAAAAATACAAATTACACACACAAATAAAACATAAGTTCATTTTCTATCTTCCTTTTTGTTTTACATTCATATTTATTCTATATTATTCATGTACTTGAATTTTTGTCCATATGGTGCTATCTATTTTCGGTAGGCCTTGGAAGAAATATTAAATCTGTCGAAACGTCGGCATTTTAACATAATTATTATCTGCCGACAACATTTAAATTTGTGTGGTAAAATACAATTTTGAGCAAAATACGTGACTGATGCAAAAACTGGTGATTTAGCAATGCCTTACAAATCTTCCTTAACTAGCAGAGATTGGACGACACTTGACACAGATACAGAAATATGCACAGAAGCCTCTGTTTCAGAGGCAGAAATCTCAGCCAAATAACGCAGAGAACTCAAATAAATAATTGTCATATATATCTTATTTGTCAGAAAAATCCTTCCTATCTTTTAAAAAGTTATTTTGCCTCATGCCCAATTTTTTGGAAAAAGGGGGAAAAGAAAATTGTTGCTGTCACGCACCCAGCAAGAATATATGTAGAGAAAAATGGTTTAAAAAAATAACAGTTTAAACAAAAAAATATATTGATTTCATCGGAAATAAACGTTCTGCACCTCCCTGAGACCGAAAAATAAATTTATGTATGTTGTTTGTACGCGTGTGGTCAGCATAATTCAAAATCAGCAAATTGCAGAAAGTACAAACCAAAGATTTCGTTTAAATTCTATCAGGAAAATAAATTTTTGATCAAAATCGTTAATCGGTTCAACCAATTTACTGAGCGTTGTTACCTCTTAGCGGGAAAACGTTAACATTGAAACGTTTCAAGTGTTTTCCGCCGGAAAAATCCATTTAATCTTTTATCTTTGGAGAGATTGGCTGCTCTTTGAAGGTGTGCTCAGTGTGGAATATCTTGAATTTTCAAAAAAATAAAAATATAAGAAACTTGGACAAATTAAGGTTAATCGAATATGGAATAATTTTTTAATAATATTTGTAATAATTTTTTTTTCTTTTTTCACGATTTTCTTTAAACTTGGAATAAACTCACATATGTCATTTTTATAAGAAGTGTTTTTCCAAGAAAATTCCTTTTAGAGTGGTTTTAGGGGAGAGATGACATTAGGCTTTCCTCTAAACTTTCTTTTCCGTGTAGTAAACAATCCTATTCCGTATACTAAACAATCCTAAAATCTAGATAATATTGATAAGAATAAAATGTATTGCCAAAATTTGAGAATTTGAAGAAAATCGGCTGATCGAAAGTGAGAATTTATTGAATAGCCTTTTCAATTTTCTGCGATTTTCTCGATATAGCTACCAACAGTTTCTACGAATTTGATATACTAACTCCAGGTATATATCTTAATTTTGAAACCTGAATAAGTAGTTTCTAAGGGGAGCGGACAACGTGCTTTTGCACGGCCAATCGGGCTCTGGCGGCAGACACCACTGCGGGATTACATAACACTTACTCTGCATCTGTCGTGGGAACAGTTTCACTTACTCCACACGATAGACATACCAGTGTCCTCACGCCGCCTTGACGAGGTTTATTTCAGAGCCTCCGAAAACAAGTTTTCACTTCAGAGAGTCTATTTGGCCACTGGAAGACCTGGGGCGGCTGTGGGTGAGCGACTTACACGCTGGAGCTTCGGCTAGGTTCCTGTAGTTGTAGTGACCTGGTGAGGAAGCAGCATACACCATACTTCTCAACACCACATTTATATATATATCAGTAACACTACACCCCTCCCTTTCTACATAAAAAAAAACATGAAAGGAAAAATTAACCAGGCCCTCAGTCCGTGGCAAAAGAGGGAGCTAAAATCACCACGAAGGTCTCCGGTGCTTGAGGAATAAGGCACACCGGCAGTCATGGCTAATTGTTCCACAAATATAGAGGATAGAGGTGAGTGCAGTGGGGGCGCATCCTCAAGGCAGAAACTGCCGGGAAATTCTTGGCTTCTCCATCGAGAGGCTTGGAGAGGGCCTTCACGGAGAGTTTAAATAAGAGAATTGAGGAGCTTCTGCTGGCCTCCCTTGGTCGAAATGAGTGAGCAGGAAGGGCACTGACCATTACGCCACTGAAGGGCACAGGCCATTACGCCGAGGGATCAAATCAGTATGTAATGCTGGAGGCAGAGGATATTCCGAAGATGATTCGGGCATCCTACTGGGTGCCCGGTAAGAAGTGTCCCTTGGAGAGGTACTTGGAACGCTTGGTAGCGCAAAAGCCTGGTCTGCGAACGGATCTTTGGAGAGTCCTCAGCTCCTTTGAGAAGGATAAAGGTATGTGGATGGTATTCTTTATAGATCCCTATTCACTCTGAATTCTGGAGGAAAAGGAGTGGAGACATTACTACGAGCTCACGAGAATCACCTTCAAAAGGAAAAAGGAGAGAGAGGTCGAGTCCAGCCTGGCACTTCCGGGATGGAGAATGGAGGGAGGTAGCCCAGCTCATGTTCTGTGTCTACCAATATAACACACACACAAGAGCAGGGAAGTTGTGGCGGAGATGGCCGAAGTCATGAGGGATACACCCTTGATAGTAGGTTTAATACAGGAGCCCTATCCCATCCGAGGAAGCGTTGTAGGATGGGGTGGTATGGGGTTGAGAATATTTTATGATTGCAGAGTAGATAGGCCCAGAGAGACTTGAGGGTAGTATCGATCAAGACAAGAGAGGCGACAGGCAGGCTGGTTCTGGCATCGGCCTACCTACCATAAGATTTGGAGGAGCCACCACCAGGCCGGGCAGTGGAGCGTTTGGTGGAGTGGTGTAAGAGGGAGAATCTACCGTTGATGGTCGGATTCGATGCCAACTCGCATAACACTTTGTGGGGAAGCAGCGATACCAACCGGCGAGGGGGTGAAACTGGCGGAGCTTATGGTGAGTAGAAACCTTTTTGTCTTAAACAGAGGTAAGAAACCAACCTTTGTTATTAGGAATAGGGAAGAAGTTATAGATATAACTTCGCGGCCTCCAGGCAATTTCTGTCCTGGACGATAGGCTGAGAGGTTATGGATGACCGGACGTTGTCCGATCATAGAGGCATTAGAATCACCCTGCGTCTCGAGATGGGTGAGGTGAAGAAATTTAGGAATCCGAGAAGAACTGGCTGGGAAAGATTTACCTCGGTCCTGAGAAACGATAGGTTAGGTTCGGTAGTCCGCTCGTTGAGGAGGAAAACCTGGATCAGAGAGTGGATAGGATCACTAGTTCGATCGTTCGCGCCTATGAGAATTCTTGTCCTGAGCATAAAGTAATGTATAGGAAGGTCCAGTAGTGGACCGCACGTTTAATTGCCTTGAATAGACACATGAGGTGGCTAAGGAGGAAGGTTAGGGGGAGTAATGTGGAGGAGGACTGGGAACGGTTTATTCAGATTAAGCACGAGTATAAGAGGGAGATTCGGCGAAGGAAGGGGACTCTTGGAGGACTTTCTATGAAACCCTGGAGAGGGAACAGGAGGTCAACCGGGTCTTCAGGCTCTTGCGTAAGAGTGGAGAGATGTCACTGGACAGCATATGAAAGCCTAAAGGAACAGATCACCTATAACCATGATGAGGTGTTATTAACCATGATGACGGGTGATGCTGGATAGACACTTACCAGATAATGAGGGGTATGTTGGAGAGAGCGCGGATTTCTTATCCGACGCATAGGGAGAAGATTCAAGGAGGAATGAGCTTGCCAGTAAAGTGGTTACTCTGAGGACGGCGAGCTGGGTATTCGCTTCTTTTAGTAAATTTAAGTCGCCGGGTATGGATGGTCTGTGGCCGGTGCTGATTCAGGAAAGTTGGAACATGTTCGGCAGTACATGGTTAGGAATAATGAGGGATAGCCAAAGTTCGGGCTATATCCCTCGGGCTTGGAGAGTTAGTAGGGTCGCGTTCTTTCCCAAACCTGGGAAGTTGGACTATTTAGACTTACCTAAAGACCTAAGGCTTACACGCCAATCAGCCTTGCTCCTTCATACTGAAGGGTCTAGAGAGGCTGGTGGATCTGTTCTTAATGGAGGACTGCGACATGAAGGGTACCTTTCACGGGAACCAACATGCCTATTTGGCAGGAAGATCAACTGAGACTGCACTCCATAATTTGGTAGGGAGAATTGAACGTACGTTGGAGTCAAAAGAGTAGGCGATGGGATGCTCCTTCGATATTGAAGGGGCGTTCGACAGCGTGGCTCATGATAGGATAAGGGTTCCCGAGTGAAACCTCCTCCGATTGGAGGAGAGGGGAATGAATGGGGTCCTTGTCAGATGGATTGTTAACCTCCTGACCTCGAGAATTGTTTTTCTCGGTTGGGAGTTGTTGAGAGAAGGGTGAAAGTTAGTAGCGGTTTTCCTCAAGGAAGGAGCTTGTCTCCACACCTATAGTACCTCAACGTTGATGAGCTCCTCTGGAAGATGAATCGTAGGGGATTCTATCTGCAGATGTACTCTGATGTTGGGGTGATCTTTATCACAGGGAAGCATCTGAGTGTGGTGAGCGACTGATGTAGTAGGCGTTGTCATACGTGGAACAGTGGTGTAGGATCTATGGCTTGTCCGTTAACCCGGACAAAAGCTCTTTAGTTCTATTCACTAGGAAGAGGAAACTGGAAGGGCTTAGGAGACCTAGGCTCTTCGGTAAGGAACTGCATTTTTGCAGTGAGGTTAAATATCTACAACAAGTGAGGGTCCTCATCAACATCAAGTTGAATTGGCGGGCTCACATCGAGTATGTTTGCGAGAAAGGACAGAAAGTTTTCTTGCAGTGCAGGAGACTAGCGGGCAAGACCTGGGAAGTTAATCCACGAGGTATAAATAGGATTTATGAGAAGTTGGTGAAGCCAAGGATACTTTATGCCGCAGTGGCATGGTGGACGGGTATCTTGATAGGAGGAAAACAGCAAGAAGCTGCAATGAGTACGGCCTGTTTGGCTACCACAGGCGCGATGAGAACAACACCGACGGTGGCACCGGAGATGTTGCTGGACCTAACCCGTCTTCAGTATGTGGTTGTGGGTGAAGCGATGAAGGGTTATCTCAGAATGAGGTGTAGGGGAGAGTGGGTGAGAACCCTCCGGGGGATCACAGTAGGATCGAGGATGAGATTTGGCAAGTAAACCAATTTCTGTTCTCCAAAATTGATGAGACGAGCAAGAAATGGGACTTGAGAGGGATTATGAGATTAGTATTGGTAGTCTAGGGGGATAACACCCTTATGAGGCTAACGGAGGCGGGTAACGGCATCATTCGCTGCTTTTCAGATGGCTCTAGGCAGGAGGGAACTGGCCTGTCACGAGCGGGAGCATGGTTGCAGGAGTTGGACAGGGGGTGTTCGGTGGCTTTGGGTGGTTGGGCCACTGTCTTTCAGTCCGAGATTGTGGTATTGTCGAACGCTGCTGCCTTGCGGGGGAGTGGCAGTGAGAGATTAAAGGGGTGCGGATATTTTCTGACAGGCAGGCAGCAATGAGGGCTTTGAGCAAGCCGTGTTGGAGTTCGAAATTGGGTGGGAGAATGTAGGAAAAGGCTTAACGCTTAGCTCGAGGGTAAAGGGTGCGACTCAATTGGGTACCCGGACATGCGGGAATAGAGGGCAATGAGAGGGCGGATCGGCTGGCTAGGGAAGGATCCTTTTCACCTTTTTGTGTGTCCCGAGCCAGCCCTTGCCGTCACTAAGAGGTTCTGTGATAAACACATTAGACTTTGGGAGATGAGAGTCTTGGAGAAACGCAGGGAGGACATGCAGGGGTGCCTCCAGGCTAAAAGGTTTATAAAACGAAACAGGCAGGGGGTTTCGGATTACCTCCTGTCCCTTAGTAAGATAGGTCTGAGGACCTTAGTGTGTGTAGTGGCTGGACACACTAGGGTGTCTACCCACTTGCATAATATAGGGAGGACGTTTAATCCCACTTGTCAAAACTGTGATGATGGAGTCAGGGAAACGGTGTACCACTACTTAAGTCAATGTCCCCGCTGGCACTAGCTTTCTGTATTCGGGAGAGCACCACTCGCGGGATTGCCTGGGTGAGTTGGAGTTGAACGATATCTTGGGATATTGCAGACTGACCGGTAGACTACGGGGGGAGATTAATTAGGGGACTGAATCGGGGGGATAAAAGCCATACAGGCTTAGGCACCCGGATACAATAATAATAAAATGGCGCGATGTCCCACAGCGCGGGACATGGTCAATGTGCGCGGAAGTTATAGCTTCCAGCTAACATAGCGGGCCAATTGGGAATTCGGCTACTCTAATTTTATGCAGATGGCTTTGCAAGTAATCATTTCCAGTGGATAACCTGAACAAAACCGCCGCTTTCTGTCTCGCAGGTCAGCGAAGATCCGACAATCCACTTCCAGCAACCTGACTTAACGTTGCCCTCAGCATTTCGCCGGCTTTCCTCCTTAATTTTCTGTGCCACACACAGTTTTATTTCTTTTTTAGAGTCACTGAAATTGTCAGCCCTTTGAGGTTGCTCCTTGTTGGAGCCTTTCCTGGCATGAATGTCGGCGTGATCGCTTCCAAATATACCACATTGTCCGGGTATCCCCTGAAAAACTATATCGATGCCACTATATCGGTGCTTCGAAAGTAAACATTCATAGGATGAAGAAAATTTGTCATAAATTAAGTAAACTGCAGTAAGAGAAAATGGTATGACTCACATTCGATTTCTTATATTTATTCTGTTTTCACTTCACTTAATTGTGACATACATACAAACATTTGGTTTATGTAATAAAACATAGTTATTTACGTTCTTCATAGTTCTTATAACAATTTCTTAGCACATTTTGAGAAATATATATAAAAGTATTTTGTCAGAACTACTTTTTTATTTCATACACGTTTTATCTTAAATCCCACTGATGATTACATCTCTTCCAAGTGAAATCAATTCTATCAAACTGCCTAATTTCTAACATACCTAACTTACTTAAAACTAAAATATTTAATATTAATGTTATACGTTAGGTATTTAGTTTAAGGCCTATTGTTGATCAAAATTCTTGCAAAATTATAATCATTTGGTTTTACGCCGTACAATTACTACGAATGTGGACCTTATTTTAATTAAAATCAAAATCGAATAAAAATAATTACATCCCTGGAACATTTAGGAACCATCTGTGTACGTACAATAATACTAGAGAAAATAAAAAAACAATACCAACTGGGTGCAGATGGGTTGATGTGTACTTTAAACAGTAACAAAATATAATAAGATATACTTGAAACTACAGCCGTCCAACCCTTTCCAAGTGCTCGTCCTGGAGACAGTAGGCAGGTCTAAATTTAGTTGAGCCATCTTCATCTACATACTTCAAAGCAGGATTGGGAGATGAGTTGGCGGTGCTGCCAAGAGATGTGTACCTTAACATCACAAATACATCAGTAGCAAATCAATTTTAAGTTTGAAAAATTGAAATTTTAGTGTTGATCTAATTTAGAAATAACAACAGAATTTTCCATCCAAGATGGGTCAGGTCTAATAATGAGTGCAGTGACGGTCTCTAGTTGTTCTACCGCTATATTGTCTTCATATTTTAAATTTCTCTCTCGTTGTTTTCTTTGTTGTTTTAAACGTTCCAATTCCATTATTTTATGATAATAAAATGATTTACATTCAGTAGTTTGTATGTTAGTTGACTGTATGGCTATCTGTTTTACAGGAAATGCTCTGCTAAAAACACCACGTGACACTATATACACTATGCATACTACAAGCAATATTACCGGAACTAACGAAATCATTATATAATATGGAACATTAAAATTTAATGTTTTCGGTGCTGCCATTTTCGTATCATACATATCAAAAACATCACAGTTGAATGTTGTACCAACTTTTGTGTATTTTAATAGAAATTCTGTACAATTAACTGAAAATCCACAGTGCAAAATTCCAGAGTGTAATTGTAAAGAATTATTTTGATATTCCCCTATATAATTGACGTATATTTGTGTACAGACGGAATAATGTTGTGTACAGCTGGTTGCACATGACAGCCAACAGTCTTCACTGATTATTGTATCAACTCTGATAACCTCACATAAACCTGCTACTGTCTGCGTACTCATATAAATAATTATTGGTTCGAAGAATACTATAAACAAAGTGATACTGAACAGTGTCAGAACTACTGTAACAAATGAACATATACGGATTTCTAACTCAAGACACCAATGTAACAGGCGCATATTGTTAACTGACTGGCTATCAAATGAGTGACAACTACGTGAATAAAAGTACTTACATATTCTAATCGACCTGATTCTCATCTAATTAATTAGCTAAGTGTATTAATAATAATATACATTATGCTACTTCCCCCCGGGACTAGTTTCAAAGTTATTATCAGAAACAAACAAATCGTTGTCACAACACAAATCTGGATTAATTTTACAAATTAATTTTTAATATTTGGCTAATGATGCTTTTAGTGACTTTGAATGCTGTCAGAGGAAAATGATGCTTTAATGGTAAACATATGTTTTGAGTTTCCAGGAAAAAAAGGTTTTTAGAAATTGTCATGTATGTGTATGGTGTCAGCTAACTCAAAATGGACAATCGCAAAAAAGTTTAACTTGATATTTCATTTGGGTGCTAAATAAAGTTTCGGCCACAATTGGTAGAAGAGATTCTTGTGACACTGAATGGATTTACAAGTTTTACCCATTTTTGTTTTCTTTTAAATAGCCTCAAAGATTTCTCTAAAACTTGAACATAAACTAAGAAGTTGTGGCAGTGCAGCGACATTAGGCCTATGTTCTACACTATTGATCAATATAAATCATGAAATACACATTTTTACACTAACCATCATATCACTATTCTCATTTCGATAACAAAAGTAAAAGTAATAATTAATGAAAATTTATTAAATTTTTGGTTTGTTAATTGCAACCTGCCCCACTGTTAATAACTGTTGGAGGCGGCAAATATTGTCAATCAAATCTCCCTATAATATTCCATTAGTGTTATAGGAATCGAAAAATCGCAACAATTTCAAATCTGATATTCTGTACGGATATTCCAAGAAAATGCTATTTATATTAAACAGGATTTTACAAATTCTGTGATTTCTATATATTCAAGATCTGGAAATATATATATATAGTGCGTCCCCCAGAATATATCCGAAATATATATATGTATATCTTTAAAGTCTATGTATGATGTGGTACCGTTAATTAATTTTTTGGTAGCGAAAAACCATTACAAATCCGTTTTGAGAATTGAAAAAATTAATTGTTATAATGATCTAAATATAAAGTTAAGTAATGTTCATAATTCAAGATCATTTCGGCAAACAGTTCGCAAATATAAGACTAGGAATCACTATAATTCTCCCTCTCGAATTGAGTTATCAGTATGGAATAACTATTTTGCCCAACTATTCCGCCAATACCTCACTTAAACTTTTTTGTTTTGGGCGTCTCTCATCCTCTCGATAGCCCCTTTACATTTAATGAAATTCTCGGTGCCATCAATAAATGCAAATTTGGTAAAGCTAAATTTGGTGCATTACAAATCAAAGGAACAGAGGCGAACTGTTATCTATGTGGAGACTTGGGGCACTTAGCGCATGACTGCCCAATAAAAGTAAGGAGATTATCTTTTAGATGCAAGAAAACTAAAACGCGAATGCCCAATAACCGCATCAAATTTAGCCCAGACCAATGCACTGAGGGGGACTGTAGAAAGATATACAAAACAAACCATAATAAATAGGACGCATCCCATTAATTCATTTATAGACACAGGGAGATGACTGTATTATGAAAGCAACCGCGGTATTGTTGTGTCTCAAGATGGAGGCTAGTGAGGTTAATATTTGAGGTTTCGGCTTGAAATCCAATTCCCAGATGATAGAGAAGACGAGAGCAGATATTGACATATTAATAATATTAACGATTAATATGTATGAGTGGCAACAGTGAGAGAGGGTGAACGAAGGATGAGATAACAGTAGTTGAGGTAAAGTTGTACAGCTGCAGTACATGGTGCGACTGGTGATATATGTAGTTTGTTGTAAGTGAAAATAAGAGTAAACTTATTTTAGAAACTTGTTGCTCCTTTATTTTTATTTTTCCGCGTTGTTAATGTTAACATTGTAGTTCTTGTTTTTTCCCCCAGGTTTGGAGTATAATAAGTTTACATAAGTAAACTTGAAAAAGGCGATTCACGCAGTCCACCCGTAAGAAAATATTGATAGGACACAAGGATTAACTCAAATATTAAACTTAGAAAAAATTCCTTAACAAACATTAGTGTGGCACTAGATGTGGTGTGGCAAAAATTAAAATTGTCGCAAGCTAGTGGCCAGCGTGTGGCACCACTGCACTCCACGTCAGTGCGCGCTGCTGCATTTATTTTCTTAGGTTTCACTTTTCGCTCCTGCCAATTGGTCGCCACACCACTTCAATGTGCACCTGGCTTAAATGGTGAACTGTTTCAGATTGCACACCCGGTATCTATTGGAAATCTGCCCCCGATTAATGAAAGAAAACGAAGTGTGAATGGCACTTGCACGTAAGGGTAAATTCATTTAATATACATACCCTTTATCATATAATTTACAGTATGGTACATTGAGTTCCCTCAGATAAGTCCAAATATCCTGGTAAGACCAATCAAGAAGAGGAGATACTCTTATCAGGTTTCCCCAACCTTTGTCAGTTTCCTGAAAAAAAAAAACAGATGTGAAATATTCACACGGCCTTCTCGCGGGGCAATTCTAACAAATTTTCTTCGAATTTTGAACCTTTTCTCAATGTTTTATTGCTCTCTCGTCTGTATACAACAAATGGATGGAGGGGATAACATCTTCTTCTTCAGGACATAAGGATTAGGTACCTGAACTGATTATATTGCAAGACAGCGTCCTCCTTCAGCCCTAGCAGTTCAAAGCTAAACCTAACTCAGATTCCCCAAAAACCCATGGGGAATCAACTTCCTTGAAAACAATGTTTCAAGTTAATGTGACAGGTTTATATGTATAGTATATGAAGTTGACATTCCAAATTTTAAAAAAAAACACTAGAATAGTTATTCGAGAAAATTCCAAAAAAGCTTTTCTTTAATGCCGCATTTCCGGTTAATCGATTATCTTCAAATCTGAAATTATAGCATTAGCTTTAATTTACCTTAATATTATAAAGGTGGAAGAAATTCAATAACCATTTACTGAGCAAAGATACCGAACTAGCAGTACAATCCAGTTTTAACTTACACTTTAGGAATATCAGTTCTCTTGGTTTGGATGAAAGCTATATTCGATACAAAATACATGACATGGTCAGAGTCGCCAGCCAGATGAGACTAATTTCAAAAAACACCCCAGAATACTAGCTAAAGGTATAAATTACAAGTTTTCCCCCGAAAGTTGTTGCCCATTATGTCTTCTTGATAAGGATGATTTGTTACATCATGAAGACATAATGCGTATTATGTCTAGACTAAATTGTACCCTATTAAATCACTTTAGGACAAATTTTTTACAAAATTACACTAAACCTATACTACCTCCTAGGTTTAATTGGATAATTTATTAAAAATCGATTCCTATTCAAAATTAAAAAATATTTATCTGTATAACATTCAATAGCTTAAAACTTCGAAATTCTTTAGTGTTAGATTAATTCGGATATATGTTTATTTTACTATCTATCGGTTAATTTATTATCTTCAACTTTTATTGTTATCATTATTATCCCTGTAAGTAATAATAATAAGTTATATTTGCCTTTATTGTTAATATCTGCTGAAGTTCGTTTATTATATCAGAGTAATTATTATCATTTTGTATTATATTTTATCTATATCTACCTAGATTATTCAGACAAAGAGTTGTCAAGATTTCATTTTATTTTTATTTTGGAGTTTGTTTTACTTCACTCGTTTTATATAGTTGTATTTATTTATTTTTTTACTATTAATAATATTTACTAATTTATTACTATTATCACTATCATGATTTAATCATTTCTTTATATAATTTTATTTTTATTATTTGAAATCTTATGTATATATACACACTATATTATAATCTGATATTGTAATTGTATATTGAAAGTATAATGAGGGCAACTCATTGCTACAAGTGTAACACTTATAAGCAATAAATAAATAAAAATAAAGGTGGAAGAACTTAGATCGTACCAAAGTGGCACTTTTGAGGAAAACCTAAATTTTATTTGGCAGCTCCCAAAAATCAATTTTCTTTGGACAAGTTATCAAATAAAAGTGATAGGCTTATTTGTATCGAGTTGGAAAAAATTAGTAAACGCGCACTTCCGATTGAGGAATTTGACCGAAATCCCAGTTGAGACGGATCCTATGGTAGTTAACTAAACCGAATATCATGTAGAGCTTCCGAAGAATTTTCATTTTTGAGGTATTTACACATACACACTCATCTATAGACCATTCACTAAAATAATTTTTTCGTATTCGAGTACCTAAAAACATCTACTTCCGATGACAATTGCAATATTGTCATGATTGACAGGATTGCAATATTTTTTCTGTTCCAACAGTAGGAGAACATAAAACATATATATGCAGCTATGTAGCATATATACTTCTAGCAATAAAACTGAACATGAATTACCTGTATGTGCGATAGTCCACCACCGCAAGGATCAGATCTTCTGATTCCTAAGATGGAAACTTTGAAATCTTTTTTACTGCTTACTATCTTTTGAATTCCTTTCTGTAATGGCCCATCTTCTGTAATTAGTTGTAAATTGTACCTGCAAATTTCAGATATTTACGGAACATGATTTGTTTTTATGTGGTCAAATCACTTCTTATAGCTTTAACACTAGTATTCCAACTTCAATGTTATTTTAATGGATTTTCAATGATGAACTACATTTTCTATGTGAATATTTTTAGTTTTTTTTTTTAATATTTGAAGAAAAAAATCTGACAATTA
This sequence comes from Triatoma infestans, assembly GCA_011037195.1. Classification (NCBI taxonomy): domain Eukaryota; kingdom Metazoa; phylum Arthropoda; class Insecta; order Hemiptera; family Reduviidae; genus Triatoma; species Triatoma infestans. Next base: position 45,915 of record JAAEAF010002968.1, read on the forward strand.
AATTAGAAAATGTAGCTCGTGAACTTTAGCGAACTTCAAAATTGAAAAATGTACTTGTAATTCACAAACCATATATCACCCAATTCCACGAAATCATCTAAAGAAGACGAAATAAATAAAACATTACTGACTTAAGTTGGCATCAGGCCGACTCGGCAAAAAAAAAGTGAATTAATTGCTCTTTAAAAAGTTAATAATAATACAATAGTGGTTTGTTAAAAAAAAGAAAGTGAAGTTATCAGTGTATCGACTCAGGCATTCTGACCCATATAAATTAAAAAGGGAAGTAACAAAGGGTGCAAAGTAAAATTTAATTTTAGCCTTCCTAAAAACACATTAATCTTCTTCTTCCTGCTGAATAATAAAAACTAACGTTTTAGCTGTTTCGTAGATAAAATCTTCCACTTCTTTGAATGGAGATTCAGTTCTGATGTAGACTGCATTCAACTTCGGAAACTCTGTCAGATTGTTGTACCGCTTTAATAATAACGACTGGACTAAATGCACCAGAACTGTACAATCTTTGCCGCCATTGAATGAAAGAAATATCTCTGATGTTTGATACTCATCTAGACATTTTTCTAATATCTAAAAAATAAATAATAAGATAAGTAACTTCCAGATTAAACAAAAAAGTTTTTCTCATAAGTTGTTAGGTCTAATTATTTTATGGAAATCATTCTTCTGGAACCATGTTTTGTGTTTATACAAGCCACAATTAAAACGTAAGCATTATTTGCAGTGAAAAACTGTACTCATAGCTGAAAACTTGAGTAATGTGCCCCAATATGCTTACTTAATCTAATAAAAAACTAATTAACACTGAAAATAATTATTCATCTATTAACAAGAAATGTCCCCCTCTATTAAATCAGGAAAAAATAATTACATAGTGATTAAAAATCTAAAAATACTATAAATATATGCCCCTAGTAATGTGCGTAAATTTGTGTGCAAATCGATACTATGTCATACCTCTATACTTTTATTTAGTGATTTCATGAAGTTGGGTTAATGAACACGTCACTCAGGAATACAGTTTCGTGAAAGCGCCCAAATATATTTACTATACATGGTGTGGTGTCCCCCCACTCTATTATATTTACAGTTATCTAGCAATTTCACTTGCCACCTCCACATTTATTCCCTTCCGTTGCCCAACACTGCTGGGGAAAAACAAAAAATTGCTTATTTAAAGTTGATAAGCTACGGAAGAATTGAAGTAATAGGCCTGTAATATATGTAGTCAGGTACTAGCAACTAAATAAAACTAGAGGTTATAAGTTAAGAGTAGTCATGGTAACAAACCCATTCAACCAGAAATGCAGCAATTACTACATTAGTTCAGGCCTCACAATTAAGTATTAGCACACCACGATTATACAAAAAAACACATCTGATTATACCCGTTATTTACTTTATGTTTTTAAACAATTATAAATAAATTTAAGACAACTGAGATTCTGAAATTCCAATACATTTATTTTTATAAATCGGAATAATATCGTTATATCTTATTTTAGGATTTTATATCTATTTATATTGCGAATAATGCCTCAATTATACAAAAAAAAACTTTTGTGAAACAATCACACTACTTTCTCTTTATGCAGCTGATACAATTATAAAATGAACAAATTTTGTTTGAACTTGAAACTTTACTCATTTGCCCTCATTTTAGTGATGAATATAGATAAAGGTGTTAGGAGTACATATACCATCTCTCACTTCAAAAAAGTTATTACATAAAGTCTTCAAGGCAGCGCCAATAACATTGAACCAACTCAAATAACATTTGAAAGTCACAGTTTCCTCAGAACTCCCTACAATTTTAAGATTGAAAATGTTTTATGAGGGGGTGATTTGGTGAAAAGTGGAATGTAATGACACAACACATTTTAATCATATGTTTAATACTTAATAAGCATCATATGTTTAATAATTAATAATAATAAAATAATTTTTATTTTTATTAAAATTTGGGTATCATACGATTTCATATATCATTAAAATTCTTATCAGTTGAGTGTCTTTGTACGAAGTGTTAAGGTAGATGATCTTTCTACAATTGGAACCCAATTGTGATGCAAGATACGTGAGCATATTTTGCTTTAATTAGTCGGCCAATTCTTTTATCAGAAAAATCACATAAAACATTTTCAATGTTTGACATTTTCGTGAAAAATAGGATTTTATTTTCCGAAAAAATGATTCATATAAAATTGATGGGTTTATATCTGTGCAGGCATTAGAAATGTAAATGAAATCGTTATAGCCGTATTCGAGAAAATTTCAAAAACTCAAAAACCTATTCTGTATAGTCGCACTTGTGAATAACCAATTTTTTTGAAAACTGGAATTCTAGCAATGCATAATAAAGTGGTACTTTAGAAGAAAGCTTCCTCTAAAATGTGTGAAAAATTGAATTTTCTTGGAAAAATGCTTCAAATTAAAGGGTGACAGGCTTTTATATGTGTAAAAGTATAAGAAATTTTTAAGAAATCATTGAGGATATTTTCGAGAAAATCGCGAAAAACTGAAAAAAAATGAGTAAAGTCGCCTTTCGGTTGCTTAATTCGGTAAAAATAAAAGAAAATTTTTTCTAAAATGTTCCTCCCTAGAAACTCCCCAAAATCAATTGGCACTAGCGGAAATGCTTCAAACAAAAGTGATAAGCAGCTATCTATGTAGATTATACGAAGTTTAGAGAAAATCATTGGGGATGAGGATCTGTTCCAGGACTCAATTAAAGCTGTGATGGACCTAATCTTCTTTGCTCTCCATAAAAAATCTCAAAGCTGCGCAGATCTCTTCCAAAAATTCATTTCGGTCTCTCCCAATGAGACAAAATTTCTTTTCTTTATGTTCTCCAGAAAGGAGAAAGTTTTCCCAACCAGTTGTAGGATACTTATGATAGCTGCCTCACCAATTTACTTATTAATTTTAAAATTTAGGAATTCCTTAACACAAACTCAATATACAGTTGGTCGTACCAACCAAATACCAGTAGGGCGATACCAGTAAACGCAAAGATAAAAACCCATACCAAACTTTTACTTCAGCCATAGAAAAAGAACATCCGCTGCGATGGTATAAAAGACTAAACTTATCGCATCCAAGTGTAATGCAATATTTAGGATTTCATCTTGACAGAAGACTAAGCTAGAATGAGCCTCTGGGATACTGACATAAAAGGGCTTCATCATTCTTTAAAATGTTGGGAATAACGACGATCAGAATATTAGGAGAGAAGTATCAGACTGATTTTGGAGTATGGAGAGACATCAGTCACCACGGGAAAAAAAAAGCACTTAGAGCGTTGCCCTCTAATCAACTCATTGCAGCGATGCAGATACACCAACATTCCTAATAGACTTTTTCAGTTTTGAAAATAACGAAATACCCCGGAAACTAAACCCATTATGCATTGGAGAATACATACCTATAATCAACACAAGACAAAAGATCTATTAGCTGAAACTAAAGGACTAGCTTCCCTGTAGCTTGTCCTCTGCTACTGTTGGACATGGTTGGTAAAAAATGGTTACTGTTTTTAATCTCTATTTAGTCAAAAAGTTGTATGGTATTGGTAACTAAATAGTGACCTTCTTATATTGAATATTTTATTATTAAAAATTTTAGAACTTTGTTCCTGAAAACGTGCCACTACTATTCCTGATGTCTTTACAGTGTAGAATAATGAGCAATGGTGTCTGTTACGTTTTTCTCGTTTTAACAATGATTTTTTTTTTTTTTATTTAATTTAAGGCGCGTCAACATCTATGGTCATGGCACCCGGAGTCTTCTCAGTGCATTGCCGGCCTCCGGACAGTGTTCTCTCGTCACAGACAACACCGTCCATCACCGGGCAGTGAGCTGTAGAGGCTCCTAGGAAGAAAAAATCTAAGGGTAGCATAGCTGGATTCGAACCCGGGTCCTCCTCGTGCGAGTCCAGCACGGTAACCACTTAGCTATTCCTTTCCCTAGTAGTGAATTTTAGACAGCGAATAACGTAACTTACTCGAGCGAGTAACGTAACGTAACTCAGGTTGTAGCAAAATTTTACATTAATTTCGGGTGAAATAATTAACTGATTATTTACATTTACATAATTAACTGATATTATTTGCATTTAATTTGTACCTTCTTTTGTTTGGGTACTAATAGAGAGTTAAACTCCTCTTAGCGCCCTATTGTCCATGGGAATTTTGTGCACTTCACCAGGGCAACACTACGTTGCGCTTCCTGTTGTGCCCATGTTTTTAAGGTGTGAGGTGTGTATCGCCATTATACTTTCCTTGAAGTTGACTGAAATACTGTGAAAGCCTATGTTCTAAGTTCTCTACAAATTGCTTGTGCTAAACTAGTCAGCCAAGATACTATTTTAACCTTACTACAATTTTATACGCCACAATACTAAGAATTTCTTCAGTTCGAGATTCTATATTGAATTGAAAAGGTGTAAACTCAATTCAGCTGTAACCTACGAATCCCTTGTGAGTGCGAAACACTAGGTAACTCTTCATAAGTGAGTGAAATCACGCAGGCTACAAGGGAACACATCAACAGTTCAGACCTCGTTTTGAGTGAACCCTTTTCTGAAGTACGGTCTAATCTTCAACTGGCAGTCTAATCTCGTCTGGAGCAGTGCACATCTATAATAATCAGGTGGGTAAGCTTATCACCTTTTATTGTGTAAGTTTATGCAATAGGAGTTTATACCCTAACCTTTATCAGCATTCATTTCAATGCGTTGGCCACAAACTGAATTCAAAAATAATATTTTGCATTTCATATTGTCAGAAGTTTACAAGGAATTTATAAGCCTGTTTCATTCACATTTATAAAACATATACTTAGGAGTTAAGATTCTTGGTGCTTGGCGATCAGTTATACCTTCTAATTTGGGCTCTTATTCATTTTCAGTACATTCAACAAGGCCATTCCATCTACCCAGCTATACCTTCAACTTTTAATGGTCCTCCGATTCGCCTCTTCTCAAACCACTACCTCATGGGCAATACAGGTAGATGTCAGTGTGAAGATTTCTCTGACCACTGAATGGTGCTTCCACATTCCTGCCTGTTACACCACGGTTAGGAGGGTTTCTGAAATTCACTCAACATGATGGATGATAATAAAGGAGAGATTACGTTCTTCAATATTTTGTCTTTTATTTATGCCCTTCTTGATTTCATTAACCCAGCAGTGTGCAATCTGGTATACTACCACAGGTTATACACAAGGTTCAGATATTTTGTTTGAACCCTTTATTTACCCAGTGTCAGTGCTGCATTAGAGATGCTTACATTCCTTAGAACGCTGAATCTTTCTGCTAATGTTATACTGATTGAGAGCCTCCTTTTCCCTTGTGAACCAAAGTGGCCGAAAACAAATGCGATCTCTACTACGGCACCTTCCACTGGCTGAATTGCCTACAATGCGATGATGGTAGACTTAAAGGAATTTTTACAGAACATTTAAGAATTTGAATTAGATTGTATCTTTTTCCAATAGTTAGAAAATTCACAGGGCAAGTGACAGTGGGGCTCATTAATACTATGAAAATGGAGTAAATGTTTACCGATCATACCTTAAGGTTTAGAAACATTATAAAATGCTTAAAAATTATGGAATAGATGATAACATCCTATGTAGAACAGTACTACCTGTATAAATAATAGGTGAACAGGGTGAAAAACTGATAGACTTGCTTGGGCTAAAAAGAAGTCAATACATTAAATAAAATAAATAACTTTTTATGTTATTCTTGCTTAAATTTAATACCTCTATTGAACGCCTCAGACTCTGGGCAAGTGACAATGCCTCTGCTTCTTCTGCATCTAATATTTCTTTAATTCTATTACAAGAATTACCTAGTAGTTCTCCTTGAACAGCTATCCAATCTTTGTTCAGCTTTGATTCAAAATAGGAGTATGCCTCTTCTAATAATTGCTCATTTTGACATTCCATAGTTACTACGGTTTTGAAATAAGGGTTATTTACTTTAGGATAAGATCCGAAAGTAACATTTTTGAATCTGTGAAAATATAAATATACGTTGATAATAAGCAGAATAACTTACGTAATGTTTATAACAATGTATTGATCAGAAATAAGTCTACTTACTTTTTCACAGCATCATTTAAATAATGCGCAAATTCTGGTTCAAATACGGTAAGATATATACGACGTACGTTAAAAGTAAGTCCAGAGTTTCTAAAATACGAACCTTCCAAAGCATTAAAAATAGCTCTCAGATATTTTGGCAAACCAGGAAGTATGCAAACGTTATTCATAGTGATAACAGGAAATTTTTCTTCAGGAACTAAAGACGTTGATAGATGCGCATAATATATAACAGAATCACGAGGTATTGTTGCCATTTTCACGGTACTTTCACGTTGTTTGCTGCCAGGAGGGTCGCGATTAAACCATGACCAATATGACAATAATTCCTGATTGAGTATCAGCGGCTGTAAGAAAGCAGCTCCAATACCTTCATAAGTGACATCGTCATGAGTTGGACCGATACCTCCAGAAGTGATTACTTGATCGTATTTGATGGAAAATTCAGCAACCTAGCAAAATTGCACACATCAGTCTTCATAAAACCGTCAAGTATTAATCAATTACTAACTTTAATGCTAAATCTGTTTTCTCATCCATACTTTTGCTGAAGAGATTTTCAGACTGCAAGTACAATTAGTTCATATGTCGTGCACATCTCTGATTTTATGACAAAAAAAAAATGTAATTTAATCTTTCAGGCTTCCGCGGCCATTGTCAGGAAACACTTAAGTCTTCAGGTTGATACCGCGTCAGTGGTCCGACGATTATAAACTGACGATTTGCCCATATTACAACACTGGGTCAGAGTTTCAGCTATAGAGGCGAAACTACTCTAAAGAAGCCTATTGTAATATGGCGTAACGTCAATATATAACAAACCACTGACGCGATCTCAATCCGGAGACTTAAGTGTTTACGTTTATAAACCACTGATGCGGTGTTTTACACTGTTTTACAAAATTGTACTTTTTCCTCTTTAAATAAATTTACTTATAAAATTTACTTTGGTGGAAATTATTTACCACAATGTAAATATCGAAGGAATGAATCTATTTATGCATCAATAATTCTAATTTCTTGTCAGCAATTATAAATTATACACAATTAGTCAACAATTCTCTTTAAACAAAGCTTTTAACGAACGTCTCCCAGCAATCTTGGCAGCCTCAATGAGATTAAAATAATTTATCGACCAAACAAAAAAATCTCTGGGATTTTATCCGTCCCTTCTATTCATTTCATACTATAACGGATAAAATCTTAATTATTATGCATCTGTGTATAGCTCAACAACTTAGTTGTGAAACCTGTGGGCCGAGCTAAATGAGGTCCCAGTTACTAGAACGCTTTGGCAATGGGCGGAGCTTAACAGCCGTTCGGGTTCTACAACTATGTTATCGAATATAGTGAAAATCATTTGAGATGTCTTGGCAAGGCATAAGCGAAGTAAAATTCGGCTACCTGATGACATTTTTCGAAATGGTATCGTGAAGAATACTTTTCCACAGTTGGCAGAACTGAAGGTAGATTCTGAAAGGATGCAGCGTGATCTCGGAACGAAAGCTACTAATTTCTGACTTCGAAGAAATCTAGGAAAAAAGATATGCTTCCGGAGGCCGAGAATAATCGCCACCAAATATGTTATTCCCTGTATATCAGGGAAAAAAATCACTGTAGAATAATCCAGAATGATATTTCCATAAGTATGGAGACAAAAACAAGCTGTATCTTTGACTTCGTGGATAAAGCATCGTACTGAATGACATTCTGGAGGAAGTATCTTATCGCGCAGGAGAAAGCACCAATTTTGTAGTTACATTGTGGAAACTTAAAGATAGCTCTAAAGAAGATAGGTCAAGTTGCATGACGAATTAAAATCTTACAACTTTGCTACTTGTTCGAGTTGATCCATTCAAATAATTTACATAGAATCATTCAGATAGGCGCTAATTAGGAAACAGAATTCCGCCATTCAAATTGGGCACCAGGAACTGCCCAATGTTAAATGTGTAAAGGAATGACTCCGTTGGGTGTCAGTGTATTTATGTAATATAGTTGTCAGTAACATATATAATATGTAAGTGGAGTGATTGATTATGCGTGTTATTAGACAAGAGTTTCCCTAGCTTTAGCTATGCTAAACCCAAGTAGTTACATACTCAACTACCTCTGCAAGCCCTATGTCATTGTTTAGTGTTAGGGAGGTCATTGTAAATATTGATCGTGCTGCTTGGCTAGAATTTGCAAGAACGACAAGATCCTAGAAGTGGCTAGTCCATTTCCCCTACGAAATTGCAGATTGGATGTATAGCAGACGCCAACTATTTGTACGCTTTAATTATTCAATCAAACAGTAAATTTACCAATTTACGACCTCTATGTGAATAGTGTTCCTTTTTATGCACTAAATAAGTGATCAGTTCAATTAAAAATTAATAACCTCTTTGGCAATAATTTCGATGTCATCTGGAATGATGGAAACTTTACACAATTTGATGCCAAGTGAATGTAGTTTTTTAGCTAAAAAATGCACATTGCTATCCGCTACTTGACCTTTCAAAACTTCATCGCCAATCACTATTATTCCTGCAGTACGTGCGGCCATCCTTTCTGCAAATGGGGAAAATGATCATTAGTTAAAATTAATCCTTTAACTGTGAAAATAGTGAAGTAATCCTACGTCCCCTTCCGAACAAGCTGTGGGTGAAAGAAATATTACTAAAAAGTAATATTAATATTTCTACTTAAACTTAATAACACCAGTTACCTATTTTTAAATCATGTTTCAATGATCATAGATGTTGATGCGCCTTAAATTAAAAACAAGAGAAGTGCTTCCAGTTTGTATTGCTAAATACATGTAGGTAAATATTAAAAGTTTGGAACTAGGTTTGCAATCAAACTATCCAACAAATGCACACTGTGCCTCTTTATAGCGAAATTACTTACATTTTCAAAACTTTTTTATGCAATGCCAAAAACTAGTTATTACATAAATATAAATCTTCTATCTGACCCTCAAAATTATTATCAGCAAACATTTCGATCAAATCTGACTAATAAACACGAAATAGGGAGTTCACTAGTTCACTAATATTTAGCAGATATAAGAATATCTTTTCCTTGGGAATAGTAGAGCCTGCATCTCATTTATCTTCGGTTTTATCATTTAAATCATAACCATCAATTGAGCGAATTTACAATAATTTGTAATATTTAACAAACAATTTTAACAAATACGTTCACTGAAAGGATATTAGTAGTTTTTGAACTACAGATGATGGCTACAAAGTGCCCAAATCGAAATAAATGAATCATAGAAAATTATTTACGGTATGAGACCTGGTATAATTCCCTCCAACACTGAACAAAAGTTAAAATGTTTACTAAACTATTTTCTACCTTAGCCTTAATTAGTTTATTTTTTTATCTAACCTTCTTTTTCAATTATATTAACCCATACTATTTAATACAACAGTATGTAGGATCTGACAAACCTCGATTCGAGTTATTGTTCTTTATGCTTTTATGATGCATTTTGCTTGTTAATTGCAAAACTAACGGCCTTGCAAGTTCAGCATTTTTAACTTTTTAACTTAAGTAGTGTAAGAAGAAGTATTGCGATCGTATCAAATTTAAGAAATTGAGTTTTGAGGTCCCGGGTTCAATTCCAGTACTACCAGTTAGATTTTTTCTTCCTAGGAGCTCGATGATGAGCAGTGATTGTCTGTAGCATGAGAACACTGTCCGGAGGCCGACAGTGCACTGAGAAGTCTCCGGGCGCAAATGACCACACATGTTGACTCGCCTTAACAAAAAAGCAATAATCACAGGTAGCTCAAACCATAATCATGGGATCTGACACGGAGGTTTCAGTCAAAATCCATCACTCGGGAATGTGACTTTACCAATTGTTGAGTTTAATTTTTGCAGTTTCGCGATTTCTCGTGAAAGATTCCAACATTGGCATTCAATTATACATAAATAGGCCTATCACTTTTATTTTAAACATTTTTTTAGGAAAATGTATTTATTAGGGCTTAGAAGAAGTGATAACCTCAGCCTACTCCCAAAGTGTGTTTTTACCAGATGGTTGTACAAGTATATTATTCAGAGGAGAATTAAGAAGTTTTAAAAAGAAGAGAAATAACGGGTACACCAAAGTGCGAATTTTTAGTTTTTCAATTTTCTCGAAAAATGATCTCCACTAAAGTACCACTTCAATATAATGTACGGCACTAAAAAAAAACTTAATTAAACCTTTGCGCAACAGCCGATGATGGCATAGGCCAAAGATGTTTGTTGGGTATCTGTTTAATTCAGATTTTTATTCTGACTGTATTATCAGCTGTAGGTTCTATAGGTTAAATTGAAATCTAACTGCGCATTATATAAACTTATCATTATCAATTTTATTCGAATCATTTTTCTGAAAAAGATTTTTTTTTGTGATCGTTAAAAATCTGTGAGTAAGGCTTAAATTGCGAATACAAATTTTGCTAGGGGCTGATAGGGGACTATGCAGTATTTAAAACATACTATACGTCGCAGTAAAACATCACACAATCTTGTTTATATTATTGCTATAACATTTATACTTAGACCCATCAGAATATATTATACAGAGCCAGCAGGATAGTTAGTATGTTGCAACTGCAAGGATAGGGTACCAAAGGTCTCTAGCTCTTACCCTAACACACAACACATATCACACTTTCTCACACACACAATACATTCCCATTTCAGTCTATATTCTATTTACAAACATGTACATCTAAGAGTGCCATAATGGATCCTTTTTTTTTAGAATGCCGGTGGATTGGTTTTATAGCCACTCCCTAAGCTCACATGGACAGCCTCACAGCACTCATCCTTGTGGGTGAGAACAGTGGGTAGTCGGCAGTCTAAAATGCACATTGGGGGTCCGGGCAGGGCTTTTAGTGAGGGGGTTCTGTGTCTTTCACGTACCTCCCTCAAGCATCTGGTTGGTTTCCTCAATGGGCTTTGTAGTTTAAGGAGATATCTCTATACAATTGGGCTCATGCCTGATCCCTTTTGTAGAGTCTGTGAGATGGAGAAGAAAACACCATACATTTCATGATGGGTTGTTTGAGGAGATTAGGTTTAGGACCTTTGGCCGGAACAGGATATCGGTGGAAGAGCTCCATCAATCAACAACCAACAATCAACCCTCCTCGCTAATGACCTAGTTGCTGCTTCTACAAAAATTAAAGCATCTTGAAACTTGCCTGAACGTTTGCTCTTATTTTTTTATATTTTGGTCCTCTGAGAATGAAATTCAGATTGACATAGATAAACAGAGTTTCAGCAATAGCATCTTTTACTACCATATTATTCACACCCTTTGCATCGGACCAATTCGGTTACAAATTTAGACTTCCACCTTAATATTAAGTTACAGTAGAATAACCAATGAAACACGTAACGATGATAAAGAGGGTGTAAAGAGGCTAGCTTTGAAGATTCGCAGGGTACAAATGGGTGTCTTCGCAGGAGATCTTCACGCAAGCATACACGGCGACCTTATGTAATGTGGTGAATTAATAACTTCGGCATATGAGATGTCTTTTAAGGAGCTGGACAGGTCTAGAAATAGGTTGCAGCACTCCACATTCAACTTCTATTGCAGCCATGGAAATCAAACAACTGCATGCAGATCCACTTTCAGTAGGTAGAGACTTAATGGCTCATATGATTTTCTCAAAGTCTGAGAACTGATTACTGGGAAATGTACTCTCCCGCTCACAGCATCCCAAAATTCGCTCAGCTTTATTGAATAAAATCAATAATTGTTCATATGAAGCGGGATTGCGGAAGTTAGTCCTGAAACGCAGTATGTATACCAGGATGAACTCGGCAGTAAGAGGCCAAAGTTTGATAGATGTGTGTCTACGAGCAATTCTTCTGATCGTGAGTTAAATTACAGACGAAAAGAATATCTCTTTAACACGAACCGATTGTTCCAACCAATGCAAGTGGAAACGCCGGAGCGGGTATTACAACACCAATTTTCAGATTTCCTTGCATGATGATATCAAACTTTGAGAGGAAAATCACCGCTGAAACCTTGGCCTTCGAAGAGGGGCCTCTTGTGAAAGATGAAAGAAGTTGTTATTTTTGTAGATTCGGAGGCTGCTATTATTGCTTTATTGACGATAGGGTACACTGACTCTCTTGCAGTTCTGCAATGCAGCGCTAAGGTCAGTGAGTTAATATCCATAGGCTGGAATGACGTTTTTCAGTAGAGCCTTAGTCATTGTAGGATTAATGGGAATCATTTGTCCCATTGCTGATCGTCTGGCTAAAGAAGTACCAAAAAGAAAAAACAGATGCCCCCACAATATGGTGTTGTAAAAATTGTCACTCATGGCAAAACTAGGTAGGTAGTAAAAGAGAGACAAGACAAGCCCAGCTTGTCAAAGTGGCCGAATGCAGCCTAACTTAGGAGCGAGAGTTCGTGGCTTATTTCCAGCTTGACATGGCCGTGACTACGCGACCCACCTCTTCCAAACTGGAATTACATGTAGTCCAGTAATCCTGACTGTCCACTCTGTGGTGTAGGACCTATTACTGGTACCCCGACCTCTCAGATGGAAACAGTGCCGACTAGGTATTTTTTAAATATAATAAATTTATATTTGGCTGCCCGCAATTATTAAATGGTTAACTGCCAATAAACGACGTTGAAAGAAATATATAAGTATTGTAGTGCACATGGACTACAGTTTATATAACTGGCTAATGTTTCTGGAGAGTTGCTCTTTAGTAATTAAAAATCTTATTTTATGTCAATATCTCGACATTTGTTCATATCATCAGGGCTTTGAAAAGAATTGAGATAATGAAAAATACCTTAAACTGCTAATATATTATTATTGACGGCCTTTAAACTATTTACACTTTATAATAAGAACTGAAATTGAATTCAATGCAATAATTTCAAATTCGCTACAATAATAAATTTGCTGTAAATATGTATCCGTATATATTTAATGTAAAAATGCACTGTAATATTTTGGTAACTTCTTTACCCAGGCGATCAACTTCATCATTCCCTTTTATTCCACCATATAAATGTGCAATATACAATGAATCAGTAAGTACAGAAAAGTAAATTGTGAGAAAAATGAATAAACTGCAATCAACTCAATAGAAAAACTCTCATTTTAATGCATTGTAAACCAAGAAAAATGTGTTTTGGTCAAATTATCTTCAAAAAAGAGTCTCTGTTAGGTCTCGAATAGTTAAAGATGAAAACTAATAATTTACTTAAAAGAATTTCTAAATATAAGCAATACTGCAAGACAACAAATTTGTAACACATCTTCCTTACATAGAGGACAAACCTTATCAGGATTGAAATATGGATGATGCAATTCTAATTAAATCCGATGTTTTCAACAAACGGATTTGGATTTTACAAATAAAACGCAAATTACATTTAAGTTAATATAAGGTTCAGACAAACTAAGAAGACATATTTCTGAAACAATTACTGAAATAACAAGAGACACAAGTAGTAAGACATTACTTAGAAAATCGTAGTGTTGCAGTGTTTCCACGTACTAATTTTCCAAAAATAAAGTGTTGTGTCATGTTTTGAAGTTTAACATATATTATTTTTATGCCTTGATAAAGACAGTATACTTGTCGAACCGTTGGCAAGAATATAAGTTTTTTATTTTTAAAGACCAAATCTCACATCCTCATCCATCATTATGGTTAAACCTATCTCTCGAAGACTCTTTTTTTATTCCTGATTTTTCAATAATTTGAGCTAGCCCATCATCAGTACCAAAGAATATAATCCTAAATAAAAACCCTTATACTTCCTTGACTATCTACCTTTGTGGAAATGCATTTACATTAAACTGCTACTGACTAGAAACTAGAGTCTACAGTTAATGTATCTATCACAGTTTAAATTAGTTCTCCTGGTCCTAACATTAGCGAAGGATTAAGATTTTTCATTAGCAAAACTCAACAGTTTAATACGAGTATAAGAATTTGTATCTGGATTTTATCCGTTGTAACGTGCTTCTTTTTACTGGTTCTGACCGTATTCTCATTCGTCGTCTGAGTATGGTTCTCCAGCTCTTATAGGGAGTTGACTCACTTGAAAGTTTCTGCCACCCACACAATAGACGAGCTTATACCAACTTTGATGATACTGAGTATCCTAAGAACCTATTAAAAAAAAGAAGCAGCATTGTGGGCCAGCATTTTAATGACAAACATATTAAAACAAAATTGTACTTCACATTAATGTAATAATATCATGCATTAAAGCCTGTAGATTATCTATACAAATATATTATTCAGATATTGGTGTTTCCAATACCCAAACCAGGAATGGATTAGCTCAGTGGTAGTGTGCTATGCTCCCACTCGGAGGTATCGATTGCGAGTCCAGTACTACTCTTAAATTTTTTCTTCCTATTAGCCTCTAACTCACTATCCGGTAATGGACAATGTTGTCTGTAATGGAGGTCGGCAGTGCATTGGCGCCAATATCATAGATGTTAACGCCTTAAATTAAAATTAAAAACAAAATACATTTTGGAACGATGTTAATAAAGTTAAATCTACGGGCTCATTGTAGTGCATAATTTGATAGGGTTAGCATTATTTGCACGTTTGGTTGGTAACTCGAACTGTGTACGGCCAACTTAATGAAGTTGTTAATGTCAACATCTTTTATAAAACTGACGCCCAGTCAGACAATGCAAGCTGCGTCGAACTGCAATCCTCTCAAGCATTCTAAATTTTTTTAGTTTTGCTCAGAATTTTAGATGGTTTTTACTGACAAGACACAAACAATGATTACGACAAAAATTAAGCTCCTTTTGAAATCTAGGACGGTGACAAAAACAAAACTTCACAATTTACGAAAATAAGGCAGAGAAATGTTAGTTATTATGAAAAACATGCATTAATTTAAGAAATTCGTGCAATTTAAATACCAAATTCGTTCTCTTAGATTTGATAATCCTATTTCTTCCTTTGAATAGTTAATAGACATTCGTCTAATATTCATCGAATTTTTGTTTTACATTCTACTTATACAAGTGTTTGACATCGTTGTTAATAAAATAAAAAGTCTGAGTAAGATATTATACAGACTTGCTGCTTGGCCTCTTTTCAAACAATATCTCTTTCTGGAATATAGACCCACTTATCTTAAAATTATGTAATAAAGCTTACAAAAATTTCTATTTCTAAAATATGACAGTATAACAAAGATGTGAAATACTAGTTGCCTCCAATTCCCCCTATTCTAGTAATAGTTCTTAAACAACAATAGCCTCTAGCTTTGAATAATTTCATTAATTGCTGTACTATCTATACACTTGAAAAATTATTTTATTAAACTTCATGTGAATGTGGATTAAATTTTCATAAAATGTCATACAAGGAAACAACAAAGAAAATGGCAGTAAAAATTAAATTTTTAAATAGAATTCCTGAAAGAATAAGCTGTAGGCGAAATTTAATTTTGCAAGCGAAGAGGGCTTTAAAGGGAAGTTCAGTAGTGAATGAAAGATGCAATGGTAGTTTCATAAATTATACAAAATTATGTTTAGAAATTGATTTTAATTTTTCTTATATACAGAATATTTACAATATGTTCACAATAATTACACCAGAAATCAAAAAGTAAAAGATATAACAAACTGAAAGTGTAACAAACGGTTTACTTTCATTTACCGCAGCTCCAATTTTCTAATTTGGTTAGCGCTTCGTCTGTGTCAGTTTCAGTTTTCTTGAATTGTTCAATCGTTTTATTTTTCCTTTCTTCCTTTTTCATTGTTTCTTCACTGTTGGTATTTTCTACAAGACTTGGTGTTATTTTGGGTGCCTGTCTGACAACATCTTCTATATTCTTTAATTGTTTGTCAACGTTTTCCACCTTTGTCTTCACTAAATCTTTTAACTGTTAACAAAACAAAAGACTCAGCAATTTCTTTATAATTTTCAAAAATGAACTATCATAAAGGAGATTATATTACTAAAATACTATAAACAAGTAATTACTTTTTTCAATTGACCACTGTAAGCTTTTGCTTTGGCCTTTGACTTTATACTCCTCACATGGTTTACTTTAAATGGATTGGTTTTCTTCTGATTTTTCATTTTGTTTATCTTGTTCCTGTGAAAGAAATGGTTTATTAGTTTTCTTAATATGTGACTGGTTAATAGGTGATACACACCTCTTTGGTGAAACCAAAATTCTTGGGCTAAGTGCAATTATAACTCGCATCATTTGCTTGTTAGGTGCCACATTTCTGACAAAGCTTACAGATTTGATTTCATCTTCAAGATTATCCATGGCAAGATTTTGAGAAATTAACTGTTTTGCAGAAGTATATGGGTCCGATTCTCCTTTAACAAAACAATAAACATAAACACGAGGCATTGGAAGTGCTGTTATCTTTTCAGCTTCATCCATACTGAACAGACATTTAAAAGTAGGCAAGAATATAGGCGCAAGAGCTGGTAAGTTCATTATAATATGTACGTTAAAGTCACCAGGTTTTAATTTTATAAAATGCGATTTAAAATCTTCTTTTATAAAGTTCGCCGCATCTTTTACCGTTGTCATCACTGGTTTCTTTACTTTATTCAAAATTAGATTTGCCCTTAAATATTCAACAGCTACACTATTCAAATCATTTGCCAAAACTGTGCATCCCTTTTTTGCAGCTGGTATGGTAAATGGCCCAACACCAGCGAATGCGTCGTATAGATAATCATCTTCTTTCAATATTTCAACAATTCTCAAGTGTTCTGTACTTAAACGTGGATTCCAGTAAACCTTTGAAAAATCGAACTTGTAAACACAACTGTTTTCCACAACTTCCACTGTGAAATCACTAATACCGGCTAAAATTTCTAATTGAAATGTTCTGAATTCATTATCGATAATGTCCATCTTGTTCACAACTGTTTTTGCTTGTGGCACCTTATCCAACAATACCTGTCCAATAACATTTTTATAATCAAACAATTCACTTTTCAAGTTTAAATGAACTATATGTCCAATAATTGAATAACCGCTTACAGAACCAATTTCTTTTGGTATTACTGAATTTAAAATATCTGATGCTTTCCAATTATTATAAGTAATCTTAACGTTAATATGTTCAAAATGAATTTTCTCTCCAAATTTGCTAAGAGCCTCCCTATCGACAAGTTTCAAATCATCGAAAGAGTGTACAATATTCGGATTTAGCAATATTTCTTTTGTATTATCATCTCGATTGCGAACTGGATTAAGATCTACCAATTTCAACATATATGGTTTAACATATTTTAGAGTTTCTTTCAAATTATTTAATTTTACAACAATGCAAGGAACTTTCACATTTTTGTCAAATAGTTCCTTGTTTAATATCTTCATACCTCGAATTTCCCTAGGAGGAAGAAGATTTTCCATGCTGAAGTAACTGGATGAAGATTGAAATCTTCTTAACACAAGCAAAACATTTCTGTACAACAGCATCTGCCTAAATACAAGTGTGAAAATGGAAGTGTTAGGGGTAGCATAATCTTCACAAATAAAACACGTGCAATCTTAAGAACCAAAACTAAAAAATCTATTATAAACAATCACAGTTTAAAATTTACCTGTTTTTTATGAAGATTAATATCAAACTTATGTGACACGTTAACACAAAAACCAATCAAAAGTTGTGAGGTTAAGTACTAACATAAAAAGTTCTATCGGGGGCAAAGAAGCGTGAAATCAATGTTAAAACTAATTTTGCAAATTGGTGCAACTCTATCTTTTCACATCTAGTGCATAACCATTATATCTAAACAGCTGGTAGAGTTGTTGTCAACGCGCTTGCGCGAACAGTGTACAGTAGACTGCAAACCCAGATTAACCCGCCTTGATTTACGTTAACCTCAACCTGATTAACCCATGTAAAGCTTTGAAATGACCAGGCATGAATTTAGGGACAATCTCTGCATCTCCTTAAAAAAAATCTGGTGTAAAACACTCAAAAACTTTCTCTTATAGCAGTTTACAAAATTGTAATTGACAAATTTTATAGTTAGTATTTCCAAATTTAATGAAATTCATTTGTGTTTACATGGAGAAAATCGTGAAAACTGAAAAAACTGTTCAATAAAAACGCACTTCCGGTTTACTAATTTTCTTGAAATTCCGAATTTTAGCAATCTATTTATTTCTAATTAATTTTGTTTAGATGGTAGTATTGTATAATCAACTACGATAGCACTTTAGAGGAAAACATAACCCCCACCCCACCTTCAAAACCCACTTAATGACTACCAGGAGGAATGTTTCAAACTAAAGTAGCTCTTTATATGTGTATTCACATTCCCAGAAGCCCACATAAGGAGAAAAGATCAGTTTCCCAAAACCATAATTCGATCTCAGCCGAAAACTAGGATTTCCTGATGTTCTGTATGCCATAGAAGACCCAAAAATATTTCTGGAAAAGTTTTAGTTTTTCCTCCCCCCAGAATCATTTATATGCCATTTTTCAGTTATTTTAAATCTTTTTTCAGTCAACTTAAACCTTTTTTCAACCAAATTAAACATTTTCTAAGCAATCACTTTATTTTGAACTACTTTCCACTTATACTAAATCTGTTTTAAGCCCATTTATTATCTTACTTTGAAATTATTCAAAATTTCTTTATTTTCCTTTCTGAAATTTTTTTTTTAATATTAAATCATTTTATGTCATTGGTTGGGTCCGCAGTTTTAGAAAACATGACATTTTTTCGTGAAAGTATCTTCATTTTGTGATCATCGATCGGTTTCAGGTTTCGCCCATAAAAGTGTGATATCAAGACTTGTATAGGACTAAATCAATAGGTAAACTGAAACCCAAAATCGGTTGATAACCACAAAACGAAGCAGTCACGGTAAAAATCTCTGATATTTCATCTGTGTTTTCCAAATATTTCTATGTGACATTAGCCAAATGGTTTACTTTTATAAATATATGATCTTCATTTCTGCAATATTTAATTTAGGTTTATTAGAAATTCAAATTGGAAGCAGTGGACAAGAATTGATTCAAAGTTTCAAAATAAGTCAATTAAAAATAAGAAATTGGATAAAAAAGGTATTAATTGAGCGATAAGTGGTTACAATTGATCAAAATAAGATCATAAATTCGATAATTTAATAAAATTATCAAAAATAACTAAAAGTGGATCAAAATATGCAAAAAAAGAAGGAAAATAAGTTCGTGTTGAGCAAAAAGTGGTTCGAACTGTTCTATATATGGTTATTAGCATTATTTGTCAGTGGGGAGGGAAACCCTACGCTATCCAAAGCCTCACTGGGCCCATATAGCTACCCCAAGAAAAACAACAACAAACGGTCTAGAACAAAATCCTAACCCGGATCTAATCCATCTAAGATTCACCGCAGTCCGAATAAATCAGACAATAACCTTAAGCGGAAATAGCCTAAGCTCTTCCACAGACGTCCTATTCCGACCAAAGGTCCTGAACCTAATTTCCTCACAACCCAGGCAATCAGTCATAAGATGGATGGGTGTTTCCTCCTCTGTCTACAGACTATACAAAATGGATCCGGCATGAGCCCCATTCTGTAGAGATGTCTCCTTAAACTACAATGTCCAGTAAGAGATCCAACCAGATGCCTGAGAGCGCTCCGTGAAAAACACAGCAACGTCTCACTAATGGCCTTGTCCGGACCCACGATGAGCATTTTGGACTGCCGAAAACCAACTGACTCATCCATAGGATGAATGCTATGAAGCTGTCCATGTCTGGAAGCCTGACAGACATGTGCCAGAAGACATGCCAACAGCAGGCTCGGGACCAATGAAAGGAAGAGAGGGCTTAATTGGCAAACCTATCCATCTCCTCATTCCCAAAAATCCCAAGTGACCTGGCACCCAGACTAGAAGCACATCCTTCAGAGAAGAAAACTCTTCCAGTCTTTTAGAACATTCTAACACCAGCCTGGAAGTGAAGACACATGAACTCAGCGCCTTCAGCGCAGCCTGGCTGTCCGAGCAGATACAAACACCTTTTAAGTTAGTGTTACGTACCTTCTCATCCAAGACACAAAAAGAATAGCACAAACCTCAGTCTGGAAGACCGTGATCCATTCACCAAGAGATACTGCCAAATGATCTCCGGTCTCAATGGTCTCCCAATCTTGACCAATCTTCCATACAGGGTAACCAGACACTCTAAGAATGCTCGAAAACAAAAGTCTTCAACGTTCTATCAGAAGGAAAACCTGTACAGGAACCTTCAAAAGCATTCGCGATGAATGGTAGAGTGACCATATCGCTTACCCTGCCAAAAACCTGCCTGTTTAATTCTATAACAGGCTTTCATTGCCATAGTTTTCACCTCTACAAAGAGCGGTGGAATTCCTAATAAAGTCTCCATTGCAGCTGTAGGCGTGGTCCGCATCGCACCGGTCACCGCCAGTTAAGCCAAGCGATGAATATCCTCAAGCAGCAGTCTAGTGGATCTTATCTCAATGCGAACCCACCACACCACAGCCGCATATAACAACCTAGGTTTAATAACCATACCATAAATCCGAAACATCACACTCGAGTGTGAAACTAAGTCTCTGTACGAGTGTGTGTTGGCACACTGTCTGAAAAGCGCATCCTGAAGATGGGCGAACGCCCGAAACCGGTCGATGACCACAAAATGAAGCAGGCTTCCACGGAAAATGTCTCTGATGCTTTCCAGCTCTGCGGAACCAACCACCACAACAGACAGTAATATAACCTATCCACCAACCTTTCCAAAGTTTTTAGAAGGAAAGACATAAGACTTATAGGTCTAAATGCCTTAGGGTCAGAGTAGTCACTTCTTCCTGGTTTAGGAATAAAGACCACCCTAACTTCCCTCCAAAATGTTGGCACATCACCAAACATTAAATAACGTTTAAAAATCCTTAACACCTTCATCAGTAAATCTCCACCATTTTGTAGCTGACAGGGATAAACTCCATCAGGTCCAGGGGACTTAAATGGTGAGAAACTTTGCCCTGCCCAAACCACTCTATCCATAGTAACTACCTTGTCCACGGACAACTAGGCTCTAGGTTCTAGTTTCTAGGCCACTAGGTTCTAGCTTCCTTCCACCAACCGCAGGCGAAGCAGTGCTGTTTATGTTTATGTTATCCGGGAAATGGGTATTAAGCAAGAGCTGTAATGTCTCCATTTCTCCTCCTGTAAAGGAACCGTCAGGATATCTTAAAGTACCCAACTGACAGTCCTTATCCTTACCAAGAATCCGTACCAGCCTAGATGTCTCTTGAGTCGAATTTAGATCCTCGCAAAATGATCTCCAAGAGTTTCTCTTAGCTTTCCTTAAAGCATATTTATATGCTTTTTTAAGACTATTGTAAGGACAGCCTTCCTGTAAGAGCCTCTAACTTGTCTTCTTAGCTTTTCTAACGAAGATGACCACCAGAGGTTCCTACTACCACTAACCAACTTGGGAGGACAGGTCTCTTCGAATGAAGACTTAATGGTTCATGTACAATACCAGCCTCTCTTTCCAATTCAGCAATATCACTTTCCAATTCAGATTCCAGTCGGCACTTGACTGGAAAATCATTCTATCTCCTAGAAGTCCAATCCGCTCTTCTGGGGTTCCTATAGGTAGCCATGGTGATTGGATCAATCCTCAGACTAAACCTAATAATCCTGTGATCAGAAATAGAAGCTTCCGAACTTACCCTCCAATCTCTAATCAGTTTACTAATATTCCTAGAAGCAAGAGTAATGTCAATAACTTGTCTTCTAATCCTAGTTACAAAAGTGGGTTCAGAACCCCTATTCAGAAGGTCCAGCTCAGTACCCATCAAGAAGTCCATGACCGCACGACCCCTAGTATTGATGTCGCTGCTGCCCCAGACAACATGATGTGCATTTGCATCACAGCCTATAATTATAGGTGTGTTGCTGGACTCCGTAAACCGTACCAAATCTACTAATTCCTGCGGAGGAGGAGAGGGATGATCTTAGGGGAAATAGGCCGAGGTCACCACCACATTAAGACATCGGCCACCAATCTCCAGAGCAACCCTCACCGCCACCAGATCCCTAGAACAAAACTGACTGAGCAGAACGGCGCCGACATCTCTACTAACGCAAATGCATGCTCTAGGAGTGACCCTGCCAACCGCAAAAAACAGCCTGCCATTGACGGCACTCAAAACTCGAACCAATTCTTTATAAGCACAGGGTTCTTGGATGAGTGTAAAATATGTATGCAACCCAGCAATAGAGCGGCACAAATTAGCCGTTGCATCTTTGCTATACTGCAAGTTAACCTAAACCATTTCTACCCTGTCAATCATAGTGATAAGTCAACTAATGTAAGAAATGGAACTTCTGACATACTTGATAGCAGGCAGGGACAAAAATAAATAAATAATAATAATTATAATAAAAATAAAATAAAATAATAAATATAAATAAATACATAAATAAATAAAAATAACATTACCTGCCTTACATATCTCTCCTTTTTCCTTTGACTTTCAGAAATTGCCGCAGGGGTACAAGTCCTCCGCGGCTCCTCCTGACACGTTCTCCTCCAGAAGCAAGCCTTCCCTGCCTCTGGATATTTTTCCAGATTCCCACCCACTAGTGCATCCAGGCCCTGGTCACCCGACTCTGGATGTACAAAGGAATTACCCCCACCACCGGTGGCCCCCTCCTCTAAGGGGCCCCCGGTTGACGAATTTAAAGTTAAAAACATATAATAAATAAAATTCATCTCCAGAGCTCTCCACCCTCCCACGGAGCCTCACAATGGGACGCTTTGAAGAAGCGCTAGAGCTACCCTAGAGATATAGCGCCCAGGGATTGTGAGCCATGGCCCACAATACCCGGGAGCTCACCCATGCGTTCTTTACGCTAGCCGATTGACCAGAGCTGGGTTAGGCTCTGGCCGCCTGTTTAGTGGAGTCAGGAACCAAAGTGGTGTGTTGGACTGCAAGCACGCCGAGAGAACTTGCCTCCAGCGAGAACCTGCATCCCAACCACCAGGACTTCCCTTCCCCACGACACAGGTATCGAAACACGGCAAACATGTGGGTGGCACCAGCACGTGCCACTGGCGTGTAGGAATGTAATTGTGTAGGTGTACGATGTTAAGGCGTTTAGGTGTACGTGATGCAGCATAAACCCTCACAGGGCTCCGCAGAAAAAGAATTCGCTGCAAGAGATTCAGGCCGCACATAAATTATGGCGACCCATACAGAGGGTAGAAAAGTTTCTATCAACTCACACTCCTGACGGGGCATCGCTGCACGTGTTAGTGTGTAATTGTAGCTGAGGTACATGGGAGTGCTAAGTTCCCAAATAGCCCGAAGGTCACCCTCTGCGTTTGCCCACCAGCTTGGCCATACACGCTTCCACAAAAGTGGAACGCAGATGTTTCCAGAGGACGCGCTGGTTGGACTTGAATGAGGTTCTGTGACAGAATATCCGTCTCTAGAATCATAGGGAAGTTTCACCCTATGTGAGTAAAAATACTCCTCAAACCATTTGGCTCCTCTATATATGGTAATAAATTGGTTAAGAAAAAGTTCAATTTGTTACGAACGGTTCATATTGCATAAATTTAAATGCATCAGAAAAGTTTCAATTGAGAAAATTGATTCAACTTGTTCAAAATGAGATGATAAAGTGATTCAAAAAGGATTACTGTGAGAGAAAAGTGGTTTATGTTATTCAAAATAAAGAACTACTTGTAGAAACAAGTTTAATTTGGTTGAAAAAAGGTTTAATTGAAGGAAAAATATTTAATATGATTGAAAAATAGGCTTAATTAATGAAAATAGTTTAATTTGGATGAAAAAAAGATTTAATTTGACTGAAAAATGCTATATATATTTACGCTACACTGCTTTATCACTCATGAAACAAAACACAAATACAAATAATAATAATAATAAATAATTTATTTCTAATCGATATCAAACTAATACATTGAAACTTTTATCTAGAACGGCCTCTTTCTGCTATAGAAAATCCTAGAGCAATCCTTAACAGCTTCCTGGACAGTGGGAAATTCATAATTGAACCCTAATTCCTTAACTTTAGCTGGAACAACTTTCTGTCCCATGGTCATAATTTTGGCCCTCTCTGAACTGAACATAACATTCAGGATAAATTCAGGTACACGGAAGAATGCTGGACGGTACATAGCTTTCGCAAATGCATTTGTGAATTCTTCATTAGTTACCATCTGGAAAACAAGATTTATGGGTATATTAGAATAAATTTAATTAATAATTAAATCATAATTTCCAAAAAATCAATAATAGCTTCCGAGAATCAAATAAATAGGATGATTCTTGTCTTGCAACTTGTCGCAACCATCCTTCCTGAAAAGTAATATTTAGACTGCTGACAAATTTGAGAGAAGGAAAATACAGCTGTGCCTGAAGAGAAGAATCGCTCACCGAACTATATCAAGAGCGACAATTGAAGCTCCATATCCAGCGACATTGACTCTCCATATCAGCATTAGAGGCTTTACCCATATCATTGAAAAATCTGAAGTCCAGAAGGCTTAAAATAGCGAACATATCATCCAATTTACATCAATGATAAACTTCTAAATCGTAATTCTATAAACAGTGAGAACTCATCAAATAAGATACTACTAATCTACCAACAATCCCTCTGGGAAAGAGATATGAACAGGAAGCATGGATGGAATGTATATGTACATTTTTCTTCGACGTATTTCACGTGGAGAAAACTAAGTCACGAAAAAAGTGATACTAAATGTGCTAAAAAGTGATGAGCAAATAGAAAAGTGCCTTAAATGTGGTCCCAGCATGAAGAATGTCCTGCTTATTATGCTTTAATGAAAAAGAGAGAACTTACTTTCTGTTCGCAAACAAGTGAACAAGTGTATTATTATTTATTTATTTATTTGCTATACAGCTACATTGCTTTAAGCAAAGAAGATGGCCAAACAGTT